>VDFB02281492.1:1012442701-1012677690 GCA_007258455.2 Sequoia sempervirens | reverse complement strand
TAATGACAAAATTCAAAGAAAAGGCCACAATTGCCTTTTAATAAAATAACCTAGAAACATTAGCATGGACGCTTCTCGAGGAAAATAAATGAAAATGTGCCAATAGTAAATGCACAATGTCCTTGCTAAAATGCCACGTATCAATGAAAACATTGGGCCCAAAGACACGACTATATCAAAGAACATTACAAAGTCATGAAATATTTCTGATAGCAACAAAACATTAGGAATTCATTAAACTAATTTGGAAAATTAAATTGATTAAAAAAAACACAAAACCACAAGGAAAATCATGACAACCAATGACAAAATTGTAAAGAAAATCCAAAAATTTCCTTTTAATAAAATAATCATGGAAACATTAGGAGGCCCAAAATAAAACATTGTCTACACGACTCTCGAGGAAGCAATTAATAGGCATGAGCACAATGAAAACATTAGTCTCCTGTCTATAAAGGCAGGGACTAATAAGAATAATTTATCTAGAAGTCAAAAAATATTGTTTTCAAAATGTTTATTTTTTAATTAATTTTTTAATATAGTTATATATTATTATAGGCATACGACAAATTCATTGCCAGCAATTCATCGACGGAAAATTCACTGCCAACAATTCACTGTGGGAAAATTCACCGCCATGACAATTCACCGCGCAAAAAATTAATTGCATGAATTTTTGGCAGTTAATTTTCCATGGCGGTGAATTTTCCCGCGGTGAATTTTTGATGATGAACTTTCCATCAGTGAATTACTGGCAGTGAATTTTCCTAGAGCCATTATTATATATAATATTATAATAAAATATTAGATATTAGACTTATACTATTATAATGTATTATTATAATATATTAATAGATAAGTACTAATAGATAACTATTAATATATATGATTATATATAATTAATCCTTATTATTAAAATGTGATTGTATTGTAGATTTATTTAATATATTATATTATCATTGGTAGTTAATGGAATTTAATGATTATGTATTATAGATTAATCTATATTTAATAAGATTTGAATCACAAAAACATTTCAAATGGCATGTTGGAGTGAAAGTAGTAGATTCATGAGATGGACAAATGTCGTCGAAGGGGATTCGTAGCAATTCCAATCCTGGGAAAATCGAAGGTTTGTAGCATTGTTGGCAATAAAAGGAACAAGCTTCAGATCGGATCAAAATTGAGGCGACAAAGCTGTGATGAAATGGGAGACTCTCCCTTTCAAATCTGATTACAAAAACCTCACAAAACACATTACAAGAAGGCTGTAAATACATAAAAAACACACAAATTTGGAAGAGAAATTTGCAACTTATATTTTATTCAAACATGTAAAAGATTACATCAAAGTGAAGCTCATGGGATCCTCTTCAATCTTACATGCAACACCTACAACAAATGAGTCTTCAACAATTTGGAAATTTTTTGACAACATCTGGGTATATAAGCTTCACTTCTCCAAGCCCCCTTCAAAAAAGGAAAAGGCATGAATAATATAGAGAAAGTGTGTGGAGAAAACAACCCATGGTTTCACAAAACAATCTTTTGGAACCACCTCCAAAAACCCACACCCAACTTTGGGAGTTTCAAAATTTGCAATAAGAAATGAGGTCCAATGCATGGCCTAAACTCTTGTCCAATTAGATTTGATGGTTTATGACATCTTACAACCTCTTACATATTCCTTACACCTTGTCGGTTACACTTTACATGCAATCAACATGCAAGATTCTTTTGTAGCTCCACTTTATGACATTTTATGACACATGTGCATGAAAACCATGCCAAAATAACAAGATGATAATTTTTTACCTCCTCCAAAAGTGGGATGCCTAAATGGAATATTCCTCCAAAAGATGCTTTTACCATTTTTCCAGGACCTATTTCCCATCAAATTTACATTTACATTTTCACACAAAGGGAAATTACATTGTTGCAAATGAAAATATTATTTTCCCAACCCTTAAGCCCTTATTAAAAATGAAAAAAATAAAATAACAATATTTTTGGTGATATAGGATTGCTAGCACCCCTAGATGTTCCTACATCAAGCTGATAATAGAGTGTCGAGAGGAAGGAATGGTTGGCAACGGTATGATTCTCAGGAGGGAATTCCTATGTTTGCAATGTGTACAAACACCATTCCCTTGGGTAGAATACAATATGGATATGACCCTCCTATGCAACGAAATTGGTTTTAGGGGACAGACAAGATCACAACCCTTAATTGACACGAAACCTTTCAAAAATATAGAAGAGGTAAACAACATAAGGAGGAATCAAGGAAGGTGATCCAACTGCCACCAAAAATAATCTAGCCTTATGAATCACATCTCTCAATATGTGGAATCATTGTAAAATGGTTCAATCCATCACATGATAAAGAGAAGCTTTTGAATTGGTGGAAAGAAAAATAGGGATCTGAAGTGAACATAAAGTTTATCGGGAACAAATTTTTGCGATAGATTGCATCACCTCAAAAGTAAGGCACCATATTTTGGAATTAGAACTTCTAAGAATGGATGGATTCAACTTTTATATGAGACCATGGGAGACCAACTTTGATGCTATAAGATTTTGAATGGAGTACCTCTAGAAATAGTATAAAATGCCTAATCTCCCTTTGGAATATTGGGATAGAGAGATTTTGGAAGAAATTGACAATCAACTACGCACATTTATGTGTGAAAGAAATATATGCTTAGAATGAGGTTGTTTATTGTGTTCATTTGTGTGTTGAATTCAAGGTAAATAACACTCGCTAGAAAGAACTAGAGATTTTAATAGTTGAGAGGTGATGGCTACATAAATTGGAGAGGGTGAGTCAATTGAAAGGATTGAGGATAAGATCACTTGGGGAATGCTATCAAGAGGAGAAGGCTTTGGAAGAACGTCAAAGTGAAGGAACAAATCTAGTGCTAGAAGGTGACACCGACACACCTAATAGGACATTTAAAATGAGTAACTGCTCCTTGGAAGTCTAGGAGGAGTGCCTAGGGTTGGAGCCTCCATTGAAACAATTTGAAGATCTAATGGTTGAAGTCTAGAAGGAGTGCTCAGGGCTGGAGTCTCCACTGAAATACGTTGAAGATCTAGTGGTTGAAGAACAATGAGGGAACAAAAATCGTGCAACTGCAAACTAACCCTTGAATCCAATGGATCTTAAACAATTGGATGAAGAGTTGGAAACATACATTGAGGTAGGATTTGAACTAATGGGGCTCACATGTAGGGAATGGGAAGACACTCATCAACTAGAGCAAGATTTAAGCAATGATAAGGTCCAATCCCCCACAATTGGGTTGGAGGATGAGGATCAAGAAGAGGAAAGTTGGGAATAAGGGGATGTTCTTCCAATGGAGGAAACTAAGACCATAGAGTTAGATCAATTGACTCCAAAGCCTAAAAAATTAGAAATAAAGTCTAAAGCTCCTTCTAAGTGAACTTTGGATTGTGACACTGGAAAAAGGCGGGGGAGGAAGATCATCCAAGAGTTGAGATCCTTGGATGGGGAAGTGGAGTGACAAATAAAATTGACCATGATGCTTAGATCCAACAAGGTTGTTACCCTTCCCAAGGAACAATGGAGGTCCTTTCATGGAATGTTAGGGGCTTAAACACCCCTAACAAAAAAGTGTCTAGGAAGGCACTTATTAGACACACCCCAAGCAGACATCTTAATGATCCAAGAAACCAAGCTCTCTTTAGCAGAAGCAAAAATGTTTAAAAAGAAAATGAAGTGTTGGTGAATGGAATCTATTGGCTCTAGTGGCTCAACCTTTGGGGGTGTGATCACCATTTGGAAACCACAAGCAATTGATATGGAACCTACAACAGTAGGAAAGAATTGGATGGCGTGCAAGGTAAGGAGTTTTTCCTCTAACCTAAGTTTTCTCCTCAATATTTATGGTCCAAGCTCTTGCACTTAGAAAAGGAGAATGTGGCAAGAAATTGAATCATTTTGGGGGAATAATGCTATAGAGTACTACATTTTGGGGAGTGATTTCAATGCCATCTTGTATAATAGTGACAAGAGAGGTGGGGTTTGTAGGAAGCAACAATCCCAGTCTAATTTTAAGGACTTTATAAAAAGAAACAGATTAATGAATTTTCAATTGTCAAATGGGGAATATACTTGGTTAAATAGTAGGTGAAGCTTCTGTAACATTACAAAAAAAATAGACAGACATATTTTTAAGGGAAATCGTGGTGATTTTCATTTTGCCTTGGAAGGTAACATTCATCCTTTCTCAGGCTCAAACAATTTCCCTATCAACCTAGACATTCTAGGAGAATGAAGACCTATTAGATGCCCCTTCAAGTTTGACAATATGTGGCTAAAAGACAAAAAAATCATGAATTGGTTCATTAGTGGTGGAATGAAGCGAGCCTTGTGGGCTCCAAAATTTTAAAGGTGGTGACAAAATTGAAGATCCTAAAGAGCTAGCTAAAGGATTGGAATAAGAGTAGATTCAAAAATATCTTTGAGTCTAAACATAATTTGTAAGCTAAACTCTACTCTTTAAATGAAGAGGTGTTAGCTCATGACATGGATAAAGGGAGGTATCCAAGGGAGAAAGTTCTTTTACAAAATCTAGAAGATATTTTGGGAAAGGAAGAATCCTTCTGGAGGAAAAAATTGAGAGAAATATGGATTAAGGAGGGATATAAGAACACAAAATATTTCCATAATGTCACCAAAGCTCAGTGGGATGCCAACAAAATCACATCCATAAGATCTTCAAACAAGGTCTCCTTAGAGAAGCCGAAGGAAATAGCAGAAGAAACAATCAACTTTTTAAGGAATTTGTTGAATAACAATGAGGTATCTACCCTTAATGCACAACAACAAGTATTGACATGCATTTTGAAGCTAGTGATGATAAAGCAAAATAAATTATTGTCAAATAATTTTTTGGAAGAAGAAATCAAAAAAAATCTGGAGTAGCTCCATCTAGATAAATCTCTAGGTCCAAATGGCTTTCCAACAAGGTTTTCTTTGAAATACTAGGAGACAATTGGTAGAGAGGTGGTAGAGGTAATCAAAGATTCTAGGCAAACCGATAAGGTCTCAAGAGAAATTAACAATGCTTTTATTTCCTTGATCCACCAAAAGGAAAATCCTACCTTGTTGGATGAGTATTGCACAATAGCCCTATGCAACACTCTATACAAGATCATGTCAAAAACAATTTCCAATGGGGTAAATACCATTCTCCCATCCATCATCTCAGAGGAGAAGACTAGGTTTGTACCTATTAGATCGATTCTTCATGGGGTGATTATTACCCAAGAAGCAATACACTCCATCCAAAAAATAAAGAAGCCAAGCATGTTGTTGAAATTGGACATCAAAAAAGCTTATGATAGGGTGAATTGGTGCTTTCTCCTCAAGGTAATTATGGAAGCATTTGTATTTGACAAACATTGGTTGGACTAGCTATACAATTGGGTAGCTAGTCTAAGGTATTTGGTCTTGGTCAATGGCACTCCAAAAGGTTTCTTTGAAGCATCATGTGGGATAAGGGAGGGAGACCCCATCTCTCCCTTTCTCTTCATAATAATGATGAAAGCTTTGGGAAGATTGATCACAAGGGCTTTTGAGCAAGGTAGGTTATTAGGGATCCAAGTTACAAGCAACTTCTTGGTAATAACGTACCAATAATTCCCATATGATACTATGCTCTTTGAAACCACAAATAATTAGGAAGCCATTTGATTCAAGGAGATTTTGGGTCTATACTCTTTGGCCTCCGAACAAGAGGTGAGTAAAGAGAAGTCAAAGGTTTTCTTCCTTTTTTCAAATCCTAGATTGGAACAACAAATTCTTAGCATTTTGAATTTCAAAAAGGGGAGTCTCCCCTACAAATATTTGGGATTTCCTCTCGCACTAGGCCAATGGTCAAGCAAATTGTGGGATCCTTTGGGTCTGAAAAATTGAGGATAAGCGTGCATCTTGGAAAGGCAGATGGCCTTCTTGGGCCAGTAGAATAACAATGTTGAAAGTAGAAGTTGTTTCCCTACCCATCTACCTTCTCTCCTATCTCTCTATCCTATCTAGGTGCAATCAAAGATTTAATCAAAGCATGATGAGATCCTTTTGGCAAGGTAATTCTGAGTAGAAAAGTTCCCATTAATTGTTTGGAATACGATTTGCAAATCCAAGGAAGTGGGAGGTGTGGGATTGAAAAATATGTTGAAGCAAAAAAAGGCTTTAGGAGAAAAACTGACATGGAAGATGTTTAAGAGTCAACACCTAAATGGGTCAAGATCCTTCAAAAGAAATATTTGGATGATGATGCACAAAGCATACTTTCCTTTTCTCATCTTCTCCGGGGTTTAAGAATTTGGAACTTCATGTGAAGCTACTTATCTCTCATTGTGGATTACTTAACTTGGGACATTTAGGATGGTAGGTAATCCCTCTTTTGGGAGGATTTTTGGGGCATCCTCTCGAGTCTAGATAAAAGGAAGGAATTAGATAGGGCTCAAGAGTTAACACTACATAATCGGGGCCCCTATGTTCAAGACTACATTGAATTTAATAAAACTAACAATGTTAAATCATGGCACTAGAAATATGTGAAGATTTTGGGCCTCTCCCTGAGGCAATATGGAGCTTATGAAGAGGCTTTGAGAGAGAGATCAATTCACATTCAAGAAGGAAAGGATCAACTAGTATGGAATGGATCCAAGTCAGGAGAGTATAATGTTAAGGATGATTACAAACTCTTAATGAAGGATGAAGAGGCTCAAATAAACTTTCCTATCAAGTTGTGTTGGAGTAAATTTTTCCTTCCAAAGGCAGGTGTATTTACATGGGCAACCCTACAAGGAAGGATTCCAACAACATAAATATTTCAAAATATTGGGTATCAAGGTCCTTTAAGGTGTGTTTTATGCAAGCAGAGGAATTTTTCCAACATTTACTTCTTGGTTATCCCTTCGCACAAGAGTGTTGAAAATGGTTATATGCCAAACTTGGATGGAAAACAACATTACCAACAAAATTCAAAGTTTATTTCATAGTTGTCCTCTCATAAAAAAATCTGCTCTCTTTTCACATTTGTGGTTGGTATATCCACCCCTATTGACTTGGGAAATTTGGAAGGAGATGAACAAAAGAATTTTCCAAGACAAAGAGATGCCACTAAACGCTTTCTTCAATAAGATGGCGCTACAAGGAGCAACCCTAGTGGTATAGGAGTTGGATGTGTAGTTAGAGATTGGGAGGGAAGGACATTGGCTGGTTGCTCAACTCCTTTACCCATTGGAAATAATAACAATGCAAAATTTTAGGCCTTGATCCTTGGACTAAAGCTTTGTAGGGAATTGGGTGTGGAAAAGGTAACAATTGAAGGGGATTCAACTTTGGTGGTGAATGTAGTCCGCACTATAAATTCTCAAAATTGGAAGTTGTGATCGACTCTAAATGAAATCTTGGTGCTTCTTAAACTTTTCAGATGGTTCACAATAAATCACATTTACAAAGAATGTAACAAGGATGCATATATGTTGGAAAACAAAGGGGAATATGTGGTGTCTTCAAGATACATTATTAATGGTGCAAAATCTATAATTTATTCTTTTATCTAAATAGTGAGTGATGTGAGTTATTTATCCTTGGGCCGATATCAAATTTAGCACCATTAAAGATGGTGCTAAATCCTATGAATCCTGACATAACATTTTCATAATTGTCGTGCGTGGGAATTGTCCAAATGATTAAAATTCTTTAGGGATTAACATCATAATCACCATAGGAGTCTTGTCCCACATTCAAATGTTGTATCAGATTAGATGGATTAGTACTCATGAAGAAGAAAGCACTTCCCATGTCTTAGAATCAATAAAAGGCTTGTTGGGAAAGGTTATAACAACAAATTTTTAGAATTATAGTAAAAAAGCAACTATGGACACCCCCATTTGTCTAACCAGTGAGAAGAGTCAACTGGATTTCCTGGGCTAGATAATGGACCAACATCTAAAAATGGTCCTTAAGGATAATGATTTTATGACGATAAAAGATGTTAAGTTGATTTTGGGCAAGGAGTTCCTAGTTTTAGAGGAGAGGTACAGGGTTAATATAGACATGCCTTCTCATTTTTTTTCCACTCTATTGGATTTACAACTATCAAAAGAGGTAGTGGTGGAAATGACAAGCGATATTTTAAATCCTAACCTACTAAGTGGTTTGGAAGAGGCAATTAATTTTGCATAGTTGGGTGTTGGAGTACCTCACCTAAAAAAATTGAATCAACACATGGAGCCTGGGGTTCAATGTCTCTCTTTCCTATTAGATTTGAAGGGTGTGACATTGTGGAGTCATCATGATTGAGCTCTGAAAGGGGTGAGATGTTTGAAAAAACTCTCATTATGAATCGGTCCAAGACTTTTGTTGGATAAATGAATTTTTGGAGTATGAAGAAGAATAGGGTTGGTTGGCTTCTCATGCCCAAGTTTTGGTGACACTCTAGTAAAAGGTTTGTCCTTTTGGTTGTTTATGGTTATATGGGTCCGACTTAGTAACATATATTTCCTCATGGTTTGGGTGGTATGGTCTAAGAATTTCCTTGGCTATGATGGTTCTCTTTTGGCAAAGTTTTTGGGTATTTGCTCTAGGGTTTGTGTATACATATGTAGTGCAATAGTAATCTAGGAAAGGCATGTGGTTGAGGCCAAGGCCTATCCTATTTTTTGATTCTGTCTATAATGGAGGTTGAAATGTCACATGTTGTCCTGGTAGAAGAGTCCTTGTGAGGACATTTTAGGTTGCTTGTCTGGTCAGGTCAAGTCAATCTGTAAAAGGATAGGGTTTTATGGTTGTTGGTTCATAATGCAATGCAAATTGTTGTTATAAGAGCATAATGATGTAAATTTCATTTTGGATCAATAAAATATTCTCTTACCTATCAAAAAAAGATTTGAATCGTAATATATTTCAATGATTATACATTAATTATGTAGATTATTAATTATAATAAATTTATAATAAAACATAAAGAGTTTGTGTGTTCATTTGTCACGATTGGATTATTTATTTAAGGTGCAGGATTTTTTACTTTCCTTCAATCCTCCCAAATGTTTTCTTTGTGATTCATAGCCTTTACACTTCTTGGATATACATCTTCTTTAATGTTTTACCTTCAAATTATAGAGCTTGTGTTTACATTCAAAGTGTTGACATAATATACTTCAAGAACAAGAATTTATATTTAGAGCATTTGATTCCAAAGGATTTATTCTATAAGTTAAGATGCTTACAATTCTAAAGATTGCACTGTCATTAAAATATTCAAATGCAAAGGGCCTTCAAATAGTAAAGCATTTGTATTTTCATTTACTATGTTTAGATAAAGTACTTCAAGTGTTTGTATTCCTATCAAAAACATTTAAATATCAAGAATCTTCTTTCTAATACAAGATTTAGAATTCTAAAATGTAGTTTCCTCAACAATCTTTAATAATTTATATAAATTATTTGATGAATATCCTTGTCAACACCCACTACCAAAATTCATCTAGATGATGTCTGAAAATGGTGAATCACTTGCTCCTATAATTTTTGAAATTTGAAGAGAGGAGTAAAGTTCCTTATATTGGTTGCAGCTTTTAAAAATTTCCATTTGTTCAATTCAATAACATAGCAATTTACCTCACATTATTGAAATTTTGAAAGCCTAAAATATCAACTACTTCTAGGTAAAGCAACAACAACTAAGAAACAAATCATTGTCAAAAAATAGCTTATCATGCAACAACCAACATCAACACCTTTCCATATATGTTAAAAACATGAGGTAAAGCTATAGTAATATACATTAATGACAATATTTATTTAGCACATTCTATCATAATTTATCTACAAAAAAATTACAAACAAAATCTTTGTTAGGAATTGTATGTAGAAAATATCAATTAAATGCAAATAGAGATTAAATAGAGGAATGAGAAAACACAAAAATAATAACAGTGAGAGACAATATTTAATGTGGCTCACCCAAACGCGGGCTACATCCACCAACAGAGATTCCAATATTATTATCTAGTAAATTGAACCGATTACAACCGGTAATCCTTTCAACTCAATACCACTGCAAATGCTAGAATACAATATCAACAAAAACCCTAACCCTTAGTCTTTTATCAAGACTTATGTCAGTTACAAAATAGGGTTTTTTTATGTTGGTCAATAGAAAAAATTAACTCCTGACACCTTTATAAAATAATAAAAAATGTGAGAGGTTTCGGGGGCGCAACCCCTCGACCCCGCCCTGTATCACGGGAGTGCACTAGGGGCGCTGCCCCTTGATCCTGTCTTGGGGGCACTGCCCCCAAACCCCTATTAAATAATTTGGGGGGAAACTATGTTGATAGAAGTGGGGAAAATTTATTCTCTAAGTTTGATTAGGCTCCATATACCAACAATCTTATCAATGATTAGGACCAAGATTGGATCTCCCACCTCGCCCTCTTATGTGGGGTGGACACCAATTGTCCATAATTAGAGTCTTGGTAGTGTACAGGCTAATCCAGAGCCATTCTTGTGTTAGGTAGTGGTGGAGGTAATGGGATAGTTGAGGGGCTTGGTACATAATCAATTGTAAAATTGTAGAATTGACCCTACGTATTTGGTATCATCTTCTATTGTTGCAACTTCATGAGGTATGTTTGTCGGCTTAAATTGTGTTGATATTTTTATTTAATGTTGTTTATCTAGAACATTTCAACATAAGATAGAAAAAATATTTAAAATAATTTGTTTTCTATTTTTGTATAGTTTTAAATTGTGTCAAGGTTTGTAGTGCATGCATATAAGGCCTATTAGGGAATGAAAGCTGTAAATCTATCCTAGTTTTGTATGTGTGTAGCTTAATCTATCATGCTCATGTGGGAACTGACGTAGAAGGATTTAAAGATATATTTATGATATGATTCTTTATCTCATTTCCTCTTTCTAGTCTTGTTTTTAATTCCAACAATGCTTCTAGAAATTGTATTCCCCTACAATATGCCTCCTGCAAGTTTGAGTATAAAAGCTCTTGTTAATATATAGCATTGCAGTTTGTATTACATTTTTGAATTATTTGTTTGGAGACATTCCATCTTTGTAGTGAAGATTATTTTTTTGTTTAAGTTGTCAACTGTTGGATGCCTTATGTTCTGGATATTTTACTCCATGTCTTCATGCAAAGCCTTGAGATGTGTTGTTATAAAAATGTAGACTAGGATACAACCTACTTGATAGTCATTGTGTTGAAGCTTCTATTACATGTTAATTATTTCATTTTGACTATTAAATCAGAGTTACTCCTATTGCTCTAATATATAACTTATATTTCTTTCAATGTTGTGAGTTGATTTGATTAGCACTGTTGGTGTAATTAATTATTAATTACACATTTGCATAAGTTTACTTAGGCATATTTATTTCCTAGGATATAGGATCTTATCTTTATCTTTTGAGCTATCTTGTTGCTCAAGATAAGATTAGGTTTAAGAATCTTTTCTTTTATAAAGCAAATAATCTTTTGTAATTAATTGGTCTTTTCGAATATATCAAATTGCATGTTTTTATGCAATCTCTGCTTTTTCATTTTCTTCTTCTGCAGAAGGAATATTTTGGTTTGCAATCAGATCTTGGCTATTCTAACATGGTATCAGAGCCTCGATTCGCAGCCCCTTCTCAGCATTTTCGGAGGAACACAGTGCAGAGCTCGTTCGAGGTCCCTCGAGGGTTTCAATCCTTGAGTACATTTATGCAGCATCTTGGATCAGATCGGGGTTTTTCGTTGGATTCAGAGCGCTGGAAAAAGTCAGAAATGGCTTTCGTTTTATTCATTTTCATCACCAATTGCCAGATCTGTGAGGGTTGTAAGATCAGTGATTTATCTGTTAGATCTGGGGGTTGCCTGATTTTCGGAGCACTTTGGGCCCAAACGGACCTCGCCGTTGGATTCGCAGCGCCCAAAAACCCCCATTTTCATATAAAGCATGTCCGATTTGGACACTGTCGACCGGAGAAGCAAATTTTTTTTACCCGAGGGCCGTACGGCCCCCAGGGACTGTTCCCGAGGCACAGATTTCGAAAAAAATTCAGAAAAATATTAAAAAAATCAAAAATCGCAGTTTATTTTTGCGCCGCCCGTTTTAATGGTGACCGCCGCTCACCCACCACCCGGCGGCCACCAGCCACCGGTCCGCCACCGGCAATCCCCGCCAGGTCCTCCGCTCCGGCCATTCTAGCCCCCGCGGGCCTTACATTGCTCTCCCGCCGGTCCTTTGGTGACCGAAAGCTGGGCTCCCAGCCCCCGCCGGGCGTTGGGCCCCCTTTTCTTAGCGGCCGGTCCTGTTGGCGACTGGGAGCCGCCGACCTTCAGCCCCCAGCGGGCATTTTTTTAAAAAACCAGCGGCGGTCCTATGCAGAACCGCGGGCTAGAGCTAAAGGTGCTCCGTTTTTGCTCCTTGTTAGTGTTGCAAAGTCCTTTTTTCAGGGCTTTTTTTCATTTTGTCGTAACTTGGGCAAACGGAGGTATTTTTCTGCAAACAAGATATCGTCGGAAAGCTGTTTCGACTCTCTACACAGTGGTGCAGGTGTGATTTTCTGGTTTTTTAGTTTTGATGCTTTTTTCTGCCTCGGAAGTCAGATATTGTCATTTTTCACTCCGGGACACATATCTTTTCACTCGCTTGTCCGATTTTCACGATTTTTGCGGCATCGGAAAGCTGGTTTCGGCCTCTATGCAGATCTGAGGTCATTTCCAGAAAATTTGTAACTTATTTTATGCATGCATTCATTTTTGTTTAGTGTGCTAGGTTTGCATTTTCACCTATGTTTCTGTAATTTTGCATTATCTCCTTATGCAATCATTGGGTATTGTAATAAACGAACTGATATAAAGTTCCATTAAGGGGGGTTCTTGCATCCATATTTCATCTTGTTTTGATGGCAAATCACATGAGTCTATCTGGTCTCTTAGTTTCTTTTGGCCACAATTCTTGTCTTGCTTGACACATGTCGGATTCATTGGTTCACACTTCAGATTGAGAGCCTATGGTTAATGATCCACATTGGATCCATCTCAATTTGAGGGCCATTTTTTTGTGGTTATTGTTCCAGAGTCTATTTTTGGTACTCCTTCCCATGGAAGAGTTTCAGTCACAGTTTGGCATCGGCATCGAGATACTTGGTTTCCAAATTTTGTCATCATTATGGGTTCATCTTTTTCATCTATTGTTGCTCATAGATTCCAGAGTTGTTCCAGTTTGGAGTTTTCGAGTGTTCCGTGGCATCGGGTCTTCTGTTGCTTTATCATGATTCCTTGAGTCAATCAGTGACTCTCATCCGGTTTCAGTAGTATACAGAAGAATATTTCCTTGCTTGCCTATATCAAGATCCAGTGTTACTCCACAGAGTTCTTCCAGTGATTCTTCGCAGCAGTTCATCTCACTGAGGGGGGTTTCTCTCTCTTTTCATTTGTACATGAGTACCTGATCAGGCCTTGTTGCCGGGACTCATATTTGCATAATAATTTACTTCTCCCTAAGTTGCACTTATGGGGGGGTGTTGGTGTAATTAATTATTAATTACACATTTGCATAAGTTTACTTAGGCATATTTATTTCCTAGGATATAGGATCTTATCTTTATCTTTTGAGCTATCTTGTTGCTCAAGATAAGATTAGGTTTAGGAATCTTTTCTTTTATAAAGCAAATAATCTTTTGTAATTAATTGGTCTTTTCGAATATATCAAATTGCATGTTTTTATGCAATCTCTGCTTTTTCATTTTCTTCTTCTGCGGAAGGAATATTTTGGTTTGCAATCAGATCTTGGCAATTCTAACAAGCACAACATAGTTTTTAGATTTTGTTGTGCTTGTTCAATGATACTCTATTAAATTTTTAAAGCAATTCTACAATGCCGATCCAAATATATAATTTAATTTTGCAAAATTATGGTTTGATGGTGTCCACACTTCTCAAAAAGTTACCCTTATTTCAAGTAACACTTATTACTAGTCAATATAGTTATCTCTACTCATAAAAAAATGTAATTCAAGGATCTATTAATAGAGTTATTCTTGATGATGTCCTTGAATTTTGGTTTGACAAAGAAGTTTATAAGTCCCTGGTGAACAATATGAATCTCACAACTTCCTTCACCATGCATTTTTCATTCTCCTTTCAATCATTTTACACTGTGCACATCATAACAATGATGTTTGGAAGAAATGGTATATATATGGAAGGCATGAAAGGGTCAAATATTAAGATGCATCGGAAAAGAAAATTGAAAAATGACAGATGAGTAAGAGAATGACAAATCAATTTCATATTGACATATCAAGGATAGGAGTTGATCCTTTTTAACTGTTGTATCATCAATTGGATGTTATAACACATAAAATTTAACTTGATCAAGTGTGAATCGCACTTAAGTGGTATATTGTGAGGCTAACTCATAATGGAAAGAAGTGAATGAATGGGAACATAATAATGAGCTATACTGGAAGCAAAAAATAAGAGCCATTTTCTCATGTTGATTGATGAAGATGAGTTATCTGAATTTTTGCATAATGATAATGTACAAAATACTAATTAGATCAATAGTGATTGTGATTATGATGATGATATCATTGATGATGAGGATATTTCTCTTTCTGTAATAGGGGCAATAGATAATGAGCAACTTTTGTTTGATGGGGATGTTGATGATGAAGATACTGATGATAGTGGCAATACTCATAATGAGGATATTAATGGTGATTATGATGAATCCTTTATTAATGAGAAGTCTAAAAGTTCTATATTCAGTGGAGAGTGTCAAGAGTACTATGAGGAAACTAAACATTTTCAAGATATACATGTAGTAAAAATTAGTCTAATAACAAGTGATATGGATAGAGAGATAAAAGATGAAAGCATCAACTTTATGGAAATGAAAATCAATCAAATAGACCCTGTGTAAGGTGCTTTTAATAATAATGAGATAGAAATTATTTATGTGAATGTGGCCTACTGTTTGCCCTAAGATTGCTTAAACCAAGAAATTCAATGGTATTTTGATCAATCGCCAAAATTTCATTTTAGATTACAGTGTCAAGTTCATGTAATTTTGCTTCATCCTATTTTTGTGTTGGGAGGTTGAAAATAATTTGCTTTTCTGAATATTTACCAAAAAAAATTCTAGGAAGAATTTTTTATCCACTAGATTTAGCTTAGTGTGAGAAATTTTCCAAGTAATGCCACATGTTGTGAATGGAAAATAGCTCAATGAAAAAAGTGAATTGTACTTGGTCGAGTCATCAAAAAATATCGGAGTAGTAGCTAGAATAAGATCAAGATTAAGGTGCAAATTGTGTTTAATATAGTGTAGTCACATCCTCTTGGCATATCATTTGCTAAATTTGAATGGGAGATCTATAATGAGATTGGGAAGACCTTAACGAATGTTCTCATATAACATGCATATACTATACTAAAAGTTGAGTGGATGGTATGAGACATGTTAGATTCCTCATTGAAGAATTCATGCCTTCCAAAATCTCTACCATTTTGGGGAAAGTGGGGTCAAATTTTAGTGCACTTAAGCCTAGCACTGACACTTCAAGAAAACAAACCCTTTGCTCTGTAAAATTTTTCATTTTCTTTAAGGATTTTGAACTGTGAAATATAGTAGATAATAGGTTAACCATTTGATGCAGTAAGAAAACATGCAACCCAAAAAGACCATAATTTTAAGATGTTAAAAGGAGTATTTTCCTCTGAATCACCCACTATAGCTAAGTTTGTGGACTGCAATAGTCTTTTGTTTTATTTTTTCATTTTGTTGATGAGAAACATATTTGCACTTTTAATGATCAATTCACCATTTTATATTTTCATTCATATGTTCAAAGACTATTATTCTCAAATGTTTATTCTACACTTTGTTAGATTAATGAAAAAAAATGGTATCACATGAGTGAAGTAAATGACACATGAAGACATTTAAATACTATAAAGTTCACATTATATCAATGAAAACAAAATGGTATCACATTAGTGAAGTAAATGACATATGAAGACATTTAAATACTATAAAAAGTGAGATTAATTTTAATTAGGAACTTTCATTTCATTTCAATCCCTCTTCAAATCATATTCATAATTTACCATTTCTATACCTAATTTATTTTTTTCACAAAATTTTCTACATTAATGAATTTGAAATGATTTTTTTTTGTAAGTATCAACTAAACACATCCAATTTCTTTAAATCACTTGGAAGTTCCTTTTGTTACAATAACTAAATTAACAGCTACAAAACTAGATAGATATCATAATTTAGAACAAGACAATATAATATGAAATACTTGGGCTTATTTCCATATAAAATAAAAATCTAATTGATATTCATTTGCATCTCAAAAACATATAAGATCACTTGAAAAGTTATATAAAACACAATGAGATGCACATCCAAACACTAAATTTGACTAGTATTTAAAGTTCATAATCTTTCGATGAAATTAATTATCATCCCCTCTACCCAAGCCATCGAAGCCTTTACATTGTAGGCATTGACAATCTATCAGTCAAAAGTGTTTTTCCTAAAACAAAAGGATCTTAAAAGAAAATTGCATATACAAGTTACAATCCCCCAACACAAAATGCAAATTTTATAGATTCAATCACTAGAAAGGTAAGGCCTAAGCCCTTCCACCATGAACTTTCCTAGCAAGCTGGATATCCTTTGGCATTATTGTGACCCTCTTGGCATGAATCACACACAAATTGGTATCTTCAAATAAGCTCATGAGATAAACCTTTGTAGCTTCTTGGAGTGCAAGGATGGCATGGCTCTAGAAACACAAGCTCGTTTGCAACGAAATACAATGAAAAGGATTTATTTCCTACCACATTTCCATAATCACTTAACATTAGGATTGACCCCAACCCCATGAAAACTTAACTTGAAGTCCTATCAAATTCATGTAAGTTCTTTAAAAATATTTCTACAACTAAATGAAAAGAGGTGCATAATATTTATTGGGCATCTGACATTTGAATAAATGCCATAACCCAACATCAACACATTATCATTGCTATTGCACAAATTTGAGACTAGTGTCTTCATGTTGATCATCAACAGGGCTTGCATATGTACTTAGTAATCTATTCCTTCTACAAAATTAAATATGGAATTAATTCAAACACTTAGATGAACGTTAAAACCCTAACAATTATCTTGAAGTCCTGAGAAATTTCTTGCACAAGCCTCTTGAATGGAAACTCTCATATTAGGAGCTTTGTACTCTTCTACTACTTTCAAATCTCATTGTATAGTAAAACAACACAAAACAAATCATCACAAATAAGAAACATTTTTGAAAAATTCAATCCGGTAAAATTTTAGGTTTTATACCATAGAGAAATATTTTCGAGATAGTATTTGTGAGGCTTCTTTGCACCCCCAATTGTCATAGGTGTTGATTTATGAGCAACCAAAGAAGTGAAAATAAATTAAATCAATTAATAAGGATACCTAAATCGACATCTTTAGCATCATAAATTGTCACCCTTAACAATTTCACACTATGTTTTACTCCCCACTAAGTGTGTGGAACTAATTGTAGACATAATTTCCTAAATTATGCATTCTGTGGCCCAATTTAACATTTATTGACAAATTACAAGTCAAAAACCAATGCATACATTCAATATTTTTCCTCTAGCTTTTCAGATCCTGAAAAAATTGGTTTGGACAAGGGCGCCCTTAGCGCCCTTCTCCTCTTAATCTATCCCCAAATTTGTATAGGTCTAAGGTGACATTTTATTTAATATTTTTCTCTTGACACTTTATACTTCACAAAATAGGACCAGTTCCCGGTGACCTAGTCTCCTTATTTTGGCTCCAAATTTGATTATGTTGGAGGTGGCAATTTGTTATTTGAATTTCAAATATCCAAACTCGACTATCAAGATTTATTTTTTGGGAAATTAGAATAACTGCATGTAAATACCTAGTTATTACATCATTTGAAAACTAATTGGAAATTATTGGAGAAATTATGATGAGGGAGCCAGCTCGGCTTTGCCCCTTACAAGCTCATTCACACAACAACACAGGTTTGCATACAAAAAATGCAATAGTAAAGCAAAGTGTTCTTTTATTACTGAGATGACATTACATCAGCACATGCCATCGAAAGGGCTTTCATTACATCATCTGCAAATCTAAAACAAATTCACCTTAGACTCTCACTAGTCTAAATTCACTGATTCCTCTCTCTCATTCTGGTCGGCTCACTTTTTTACCAACCTCTCATACTACGGGCTACTTCGCCACCACCTCCCCTCTCTTCTCTATCTCTCTCTATATCTATATACTGTATTCATTCTCCATGCCAACCTTGATGTTCTTCTCTCTTATTATCATAGTACCACCATGTTGTCCAATGATCACTCAAATTTTCTAGATAGTTACATGGTTACTTGTATTGCCAATTCTTATTTGTATGTGCTAGGTAATCATCTCCATCCAACAGCTCATGTAGGCAACTGTTTGACCAATCGTGTTGTTCCACAACAATGATGTGGAAACAAGTAACCTCTCATCATGTGCCACCACTGTTGACCATATCTGTGTATCTACAGCCATTAGAATGTCACCAAGACTTTGGCTCATTTCCCTTTGAAGCCACCGCATCACATCGATGAGCTCTTATTGAAGTATCGCCCAAACCTAGCAAGATCTCACACCAAACCAAGTATGTCTCCTCGAAATTGCCACTGCCATATCATTTTCGATCACCATCCTTGTCAGCATTTGTAATTCACAACAAGGATGCGAATTACCAATCATCCTATTGCCATTTTCCAGTTGTACATACACGTTGAATTCCATCTCTGTCACTTCCCTGTCGGTTCCACCATGCCATCTTCATTGTCGTATTTTTCCCATTTTTTGCCTTGTCGAAGAGACCTCCAAATATATCTCCCCAAAACACCCAAGTCTCAATGATGAAATGTTATTCCTCATTACCATCACATGTTGTCCTTTTGAAGGGACTTCCTCCAAAGTTGCACCAAAACACTCCAGTCATGCCGATATCACCCCGTCGGATGGACAAAGATTGTTGTCCTATTGATGTGATAACCTCACACTGATATCATCCCATCACAGGGACTTTGAAACATTTCCCATTGAACACATGAAGTCAACCTGATGCAATAATCCCATAGTCTATCGAAATGTCGAAGAGACATCCATGATTGTCTCGCCGACAAGCATGACTCTTGCTGACAATCCAATACACTGAATGTCGAATGAAAAAGTAGCTCCTCCTGCACATTGATTGCTCTACAAGACCAAACTCATCCCTTATTGAGTGGAATAACTCAAATCCATGCAAGATCGCTCTCTGGCCTTGGATGCTCCTGCATCAGAAACTTGGGGTGGGAAATAAATGTTTCATAAACATTTGTGGATCTGATTCTCATTTAGAATCCTTCTTGTCACCTTGTTCACCTGCACCTTCTTTCTCAACTATCCCTGTAAATTGATGTCTCTGCCATCTTTCCTTCTTCCTCTCTTTCTCCCTCTTTTCATAGAATTCATCTCCCACCAGTATTCATTATAAAATTTTGAAAATCCATAATCATCAATTTCTTCTTCAAAAGAATAATATGGCTCATACATTACCTTATTCTCTGTTACTGTTGCAACCATTTGTAATCATTACTTTTCTTTGCACTCAACCTCCAAGATGTGGAATCAACTCCACCAGATCTTGACCACCTCCTCCAAATGCATCTCTCATTCACCTCTAATCTTGTGGGATTTAGCCCACCACAGTCCATCCACCACCAATTTGTATCTGCACTTAACTTTGCAACACCATGAAAATACTTCTTTGCATACCAATCATTCTAAACCATATCATATGCATTCACTACCTTATCCATCTCAACATTATGCATTACCTCCTTCATTGGGAATGCTACATCCACTTGTTCATCTTCACCCTTGGGTATGACGTTGTACTCCTCTCTTTGTATGCCTTCTAAAAGACATTTTCCAACTACAATCATTTCCTCGTCTGCATTCATACCAACATTAGTTGTGTAATCGAAGGACTCATCATTTTATTTCTATAACAAACTGGCACTCCAATTCTCTTATCACATAATAATTCATCCACTAATGCCAAGGGGAAATCACCAATCATCCCAACTTTCTTCCCTTCACCTCCTTCCTTATTTTTCAGCAGTAGTACTTTCATCTACCAATACATTCACTATTGCAACATCCTCATTTACACCAATATTATCATGCTCAAAATAAGCTTCAACAAAACTTTCAACCTCCTCAGATCTAGCCATCCCATTCGTATCCTACAAACTAGAATCCTCTATGAATTCACAAGATGCAAGTTTTACCTTTCCTTTAATTGCTATCACTTGGGTTTCTTCTTCCTCAAGAACCTTCATCTCTTTCCATTCTTTTTTGGTTGCTACCACCTCCGGGTCTTCATGCTTTCTATCCTCAATGAATTCTTTTGTCACAACCTCTTTTTTCCCACAACTGAATGGCATTGTCTTTGTTGTTGCATTCAACAACTTCTCTAGTGATCTCTTCCTCAAGAAGCTCTTGGTCTTCATCAGGTTCTTCATTGAACATTGGATCCTCATACATCATTGCATACTTTTTTCTAATTGCAACATCCTCAACTGTTGCAATTCTTTCATTGCTATCATTCATCACATCACTCAAACACAAATCAGAATTGGTGTTAACCTCATCAAAATCTGATGTTCCTCTCCTCCTTACTGTCGTAACAAAACTTCCAGCTTACTCATATTCACCCATTCCATTCACATCATTCATAAGAAAATTAGAATCACCAATTAACTTACAAAATGTACGTTTTTCACCCTCTTTAACTTCAATGTCCTCTTCTTCAATGTTCATCACAGTCAAACCTTTTGTTGTTGCTACAACCTCTGCATCTTCAACCTTCATGTCTGCTAATAGACATCCTTCAATTTTAGGTTCAGGTTCCTCAACCTATTCATTCTCATACTCTTCCTCGGTGTCACATGCATGACACTCTATTGCATCCTCTTTTGTTCCTATAGTCAAAACATCATTAGAAAGATAAAATTTATTTTCAACTCTTGTCTTCTTTTGTTTCCACCCTCTTATCATGTCCTCTAATTCATTCAGTTGCTGCTTCAACTCTATGAATTGTCTTTCCCGCAATCTCTTTATGATTTCCTCTAATCTAGGAATCCTTAGAATCCATTTGATGAAAATGCCCTTTCTCCTTTCCATTTTCTAGCCTCTCAAGCTATAACAACACAAATTCTCAACCCTCAAGTTTCACAAATGTAAATTGCCTCCCATTCAATGATCTGTTTACAAATCTTCAACACCTTTAGATGTTATCCACACACTTTCAATGCTCTACTAAACCTTCAAACCCTCAGGTTTGCATATGTGAACTGCCTCACATTTGATGATCTATTCACAACTTCAAGAAATATCTCACTCGCACAACCATCCTCTACCCAACAAAGACCTTGGAAGATGCTTCCTCTACCCACTCTCTCTTAGTGGAGGAACTCTACACCTACCCAACTTTATCTTTACTAAAGGATAGAAGTTACAAACCCTCTTTCATGGTTGCAACAAACATACTTTCCACAACTCTTTCTCTTGATCATCTACAACAGATCCTGATGTATACTCTACACTCTCAAGATCTTTAGGCTTGAACCCACACTCATAGGTCCTGCTGCAACTACCTCACATTCGACACTTTGATATAGACTTAGGATAATTTGGCTGATACCACTAATGAGGGAGTTGTCTCAGCTCTACCCATTACAAGCTCATTCACACAACAACACATGTTTGCATATAGAAAATGCAATAGTAAAGTAAAGTGTTCTTTTGTTATTGAGATGACATTACATCAACACATGCCATCGAATGGGATTTCATTACACCATCTGCAAATCTAAAACATATTCACCTTAGACTCTCACTTGTCTAACTTCACTGACTCCTCTCTCTCATTTTGGTTAGCTCACTCTTCTTACCAACCTCTCATACTACAGGCTACTCCACCACCACCTCCCCTCTCTTTTCTATCTCTCACTATCTCTATATACTATATTAATTCTCCATGTCGACTTTGATGTTCTTCTCTCTCATTGTCGTAGCACCACCATGTTATCCAATTATCACTCAGACTTTCTAGATAGTTACATAGTTATCTGTATCGTCAATTCTTATTTGTTTGTGCTAGGTAATTGTCTCCATCTAATGGCTCATCTAGGAAATTGTTTGACCAATTGTGTTGTTCCACGACAATGATGTGGAAACGAGTAACCTCTCGTCATGTGCCACCACCATTGACCATCTTCATGTATCTACCGCCATTGGAATGTCGCCAAGACTCTGGCTCATCTCCCTCTGAAGCCACCATGTCACATTGATAAGCCCTTGTCAGAGTATTGCCAAGACCTAGCAAGATCTCACATCAAACCAAGTATGTCTCCCCGAAATCGCCACCACCATATCATTGTTGATCACAATCCTCATCACCATTTATAATTCACAACAAGGATGTGAATTACCAATCATCCTATCACCATTTTCCAGTTTTTCATACACATTGTTGAATTCCATCCCTGTCACTTTCTTGTTGGTCCCACCATGGTCATCTTCATTTTCGTATTCATTCTCATCCATCACCTTGCCGAAGAGACCTCCAAACATTTCTCCCCTAAACACCCAAGTCTCACCAATGAAATGTTGTTCCTCGTTACCATCACATGTCAGCCCGTTGAAGGGACTTCCTCCAAAGTCACACTGAAACACTCTAGTCACGCCGATATCACCCCATCGGATGGACAAATTGTCATCCTGCTGATGTGATAACCTCACACTAATATCACCCCATCGTAAGGACTGCCAAATGTTTCCCATCAAACTTATGAAGTCACCCCAATGCAATAATACCATAGTCTGTCAGAATGTTGAAGAGACATCCACAATTGTCTCGCTGACGAGCATGAATCTCACCAACAAGCCAATACACTGTATGTCAAATGACGAAGTAGCTCCTCCCACATGTTGATTGCTCTACAAGCCCGAACTCAACCCTTATTGAGCGAAATAACTCAAATCGATGCAAGATCACTCTCTAGCCCTAGATGCTTCTACATCAAATTATGATCAATAGAATTATTAAGCAAGTCAAGATCAATATTTTAGAGATTTATTGCAGCAATTCAATATCCAAGCATCATGTAAAAGTGTATGTGAATTTATTCATGTTTATGTTATCATATTGTTTGTGAGATCTAAACCTTGTAGGTCTTCAAGAAAATCAAGCAAGCAAGTATCAAGCCTTGAAAATATTTGTATGACTATAGTCTTTCAAGGAAGCCAATGGAGGGTGGTGAGTTGCATTCCATTATTGATTCAAAATTCATTTTTATCATTTGGGGCTATCCCTCAAAAGGATAGGCTTTTTATCATTGACATTGCCATTGTGGAAGTGGAAACACTAACATGAGGTTTGACTAAGGAAAACCCCCAAATGGAACAACCCTTCCTCTCTCTTTGAATGTGTAGGTTTTAGATCTAAAGAATTTTGGAGGAATATTAAAGATCATTTATTCATTGTTACATTCAAACTCTACACCTTGACAACAAATGGAAATTCAACTACAAAAATATTTGACAATAATTTGATAGTCCAACAAGCGAAAAATGAAGGCTAGATGATTTGGCACCAAAGGACTGTGAAAAATAGATTTGAATTTCAATCAAAAGGACATTGTTTCCCTGGATGACTTAGTCCTCCATTTTCAACCCCATATTTGAACCAAAGGTGCTCAATACTCTGCTCTATCCATTTCTACTATCTAAATTTATTTGTGACTTTTTGTGTTTACTGTATTTTCATCAAAATAGTAATTTGCCTCATTAGCCTAGTCATTATATTGCATTTCATACTCAAGTCCATTTTAGATTTGGTCAAGGGTGGGTTGACTCACCTTTCAGGTTATAAGTCAATCATATATCTTGTCCAAATCCATCAAACCCTTACTACCTCAAATCTTAAATGAAATGTTTAGGAAAAGCACCATTCAAATCCTAGGTGAATCCTAGGGTTTCACATTTTCTATGTTTCATTTTGGTGAACTTGACATTTTAACACTATAGACCTTCTAAAATTTGAGGCAAATCATCCTAGATCTAGGTTTAGCATTGCATTGTTTTCCATTATTCATTAAGGCATTATATTTTGCATCATAATAAGCATAAAAATTCAAAAAATTGCATATAATATTGCATTATAGGTTACAATAGGGTTAATTTCAGTCATCTTAGGTCATATTTACATTCCAATTGCATTTAAAAATATGCATTAGGTCATTCAAATCTGAAAACAAATTTGAAATTGTTCATTGCATTCATTTAGGCATCTTGTATATAGCTTAAAAAGTGAAAAATTGCATTGTTTTGTTTCAAAAAAGCATCAATATCATCATTTTTTGATCTTAGCATATTAGAATCAGTCAATTACTACATCTTAGATATGGAAATTGCATTTACAATTTTCTTTACATTTTACAAATTGTTGCACACTTCCATTTTTGAATTACATAATTATAATGCGAGTAAATTTTGGAAAAATATTCACTATCAGACTTGTTTGCACACAAACCTAAGATCCTTAAATATATAACATACATTCA
Organism: Sequoia sempervirens; assembly: GCA_007258455.2. Taxonomy (NCBI): domain Eukaryota; kingdom Viridiplantae; phylum Streptophyta; class Pinopsida; order Cupressales; family Cupressaceae; genus Sequoia; species Sequoia sempervirens. The sequence continues at coordinate 1,012,652,923 of VDFB02281492.1, read as the reverse complement.
AAATTTGATTTTTTCAAGAACTTGTAAAGGAAATAGTCACCCCAGACAACCTAGTCCTACTAAATTGAGCCCTAATTCACTATGTAGAATCTTATCTCTGATCTCTACCCAAATTTGGTATCAGTTTCTAAATATCGGTCCTATATTTGTATATTTTGCTAAAAACATTACTGGCTTGATCCATAGGGCATAACACAATGTTCTCATTGCAAACCTCTTGTGTTGTCATAATTCATGTTCTATTATCTAATCTTGTTAAGCATTTTAAGGAATTTTTGTTACAAGCATGTCAAAATGAGTTTATTTTTCCTCTTTTGTTATTTTTCATTGATCCCTCTCCCATTATTTATCCTATTGGTGATTTTAGTTTGGTGTGAGAGAATACGATCATTGAAAATCATGGCAATCATGTTCGTTCTTCTCTCAATGCCTTGCCTACTTGTGAAGAAGGTATCTTGGTGTTAGAAGATCCAACTATCAAGTATCATGAGAATCTTGTTTGTTTCTCTCTCCCTACTTCTCCTATTTGGGAAGATATTTTTGGACAAGAGGATGAAATCATTGATACATATCTTTCAAAAGACAATAAAATGGATTGCATAGATAAAAATTCTAAGGTGACATTAGATCCCCCCTTGATAGAAAATCATCAACAAGTAGTCAACTCTGTTGAGGTTAGGAATACACAATTGGTTATTAGATCTCCTTTAATTATTGGACCTCCTGAAACCCCTTTAATTATTGGACCTAATTCCTCTAATTATTGGACCTCTTAAGTCACCTCTCATTAAGGGACCTCCTAAACCTCGTTTCCATATCCTAAACTTTACAAAAAAACTCACTAGTAATCATGTGTCGCAACAACCAAGTTATCACATAGTTGTTCACACATGTAACACTAGAAATAACAAGCAACTAAAATAAAACCAACATGCATGCCATTAACTCAACCATACATTCCACCCGCACCTAACATTCCTTGGCATAGTGGTAAGCAGTATGATCTTCTGGAACAACTTTGTGCTACTACTGCTAAGATCTCTTTGTGGGATTTAATTCAAACATCACCTATTTATCATGGTGTGTCACCAAAAAATGTATAGTTGGAAATTTTTACTCACTTGAGTCTCTCTTATGGACTTTGGCTTGATTTTTCCTAGATTTAATATTGTAATGTGGTCAACACATTCACATTAAGTCTTGGACCCTTGAGAATCATTAAGAATTCTAGGATGTCTTGTAAAAGTGTTGTGAAGTGTTGTAACCCACTTTCACACTTTTCTAGGACCCTTTCATTATAATTCACTTAAATAACCTCTTTTTATCACTTACCAAGTCTTATTTCAAAGTGTTGTAAAGAGTTGTAACAAACTCTCACACTTTTCGAGACTTTTCATCAATAATTCAACCCTTTCTTATGTTTAAATGACCCCTTAATGCACTTTTTAGCTCTACTTAAGTGTATTTTTAGAATATTCCCATTAAAACTCATTAAATACACTTTAATCCCTGACACCCAGTAAAATTGCCCTGGTGGGACCAAGTCGCCACTTGGGGTGACTTAGTCCCACTAGGAACAAAAATCAAATGATTTTAATTTTTTGGTGGGATTTTATTCTCTTAACCTTGAGGTTGGCATGCGATGTGTTATTTTCAGGAAATATTGTAAAATCAAGTATAAATAAAGGGTTTTTTTTCTCATTTTCACCCCATTCATCATTCAAGCAATCCATTCATTTACTTAATCATTCTCAAGCATTCTAAGCACTTTCAAGCATCCATTGGAGCATCTTGTTGCATATCTTCATATTTCAACATCAAGGGTTTGGTGAGTTTGTGACATTGCATGTTATTCATTTATCACTCTCTTTCTATTTCATTTCATTTTCTAGGGTTTGAATACCAAATTGGGGTTTGACCAAGGCAAACCCCTATTCTCTAACCCTTAACCCTTTTTCCCCTCTTTACATGTGTGTTTGTAGGTCTTGTATGTAGATTTGTCAAAGAGGAAAGTGTTAAAAAGGTGTTTTCAACTCATCAAAATCATTCAAGTAAACAAAGCCCTAATTGAAGCTTGGAGACCTCTTTCAACCCATTTTTTGTAGAATCTGAACCAGACACCTATCAAGAAGGGAAGTGTAGACTAAAAGCTACAAATTCCTGTCTCAAATTTCCCAAGATTTCTAGGTGGACTAAGTCACCATCTGTGGTGAATTAGTCCCACTGCTAGGCTTGAAAAGTGATTTTTACATTTATGAGTACCCATTTGGCAAAAACCTGTTTTGGCAGAATCTCTCTAGAACAGGACTAAGTCGCCCAACTTGGCGTAAGTGTCTCAGTTGGATTCAACAACAAAATCTATAGGATTCCATAGCCTCTTTACATCACACTTCAGTTTCCAGGTGCACCTCTCCAGTCTTGTCCATTTTGTTATTTTTTACTTGCATTCTTAGGTCATTTTGCATACATTACTGTGTTTTCAAACAACTTGCATTTCTTAGGTTTTGCATTAATATTCATTATATTTTATCAGTTCTTTACATTTAGAGCATTGCATTTAGGTATATTTCAATCATAATAGCATTATTCTTTAGTGAACCTCCAAGTTTTTGTGGGATACCTTTCTCCTTTTAGGTGAAAAACCCTAGAAGTGTGAGAGAAGCCCCCTACAAAAAATTGTGGTTCATTTTGGTGAACATGACTTTTGAACATCTTGCTTTTGATTTTAAGTGCATCCTAGGAATAACTTGCACCAGCATTGCATTGTTTAAATTGCATCCTAGGTTTTTCAAAATTGCATTAGTGAAAAGCTCATATAACTTACATTTTTGCATTACATTTCATTGAAATTCCAAAAATTTTGCATATTAATACTGTAGTTGTATCTGAAAATCTGAAACACATCAAATTTCATTTAAAATTTCTGAAAAATCTCAAAAAAATCACTACTAGGACTAATTCGCCACACTAGGCAACTTAGTCCTCTTGCACATTTTGCACAGTACTTTCTGGAATTTTCTACATTTATGTTTTATGTTATTTCCTTGTTGTTACAATTTTCAAAATTGTAGCTATTAGCATTTTATTGCTCTCAATTTGCATTGCATTTCAATTCACTCACATTTAGAAACCTTTGCATGAGTGTTTGGTGTCCTATTGCTAATACCTTAGTGAGAAGAAGCTAAAGACTCATGTTATTCCATGATAATATACACATTGTGGATCTTGGATTGTCTAAAGCTTCCACTCCTAGTATTGTAACTAGTACACTAGGCATGGACCCTACCTTTAGCAACTCTTTTCCTTCCAATAACATGCAAGTTGACACATTGAAAGATCACATCCTGCAAGACAAAATCATTAACATTCATGAGGACTTAACACATCTTCAACATAATGTGTGTCTTGAAAACATTTCAACCACTGTGATTCCTACAATAGAGAACATCCATTTCCTACTTGAATGTGACGAAGGCTTAGACGTTATGAAATAAATTGCTAAGATATACCATAAACATGTTCCTTCCACCTCTCATACATCTCAACTAGCAAACACTATGGTTAACCAAGGAATAACTTACACTCCTCCTCCTTCAACAATAGCATTCATAACTACCTATACCACTCTTCAAGTCACAACAACAATGCAATAAGTTAGTAATGTGATTCCTTCCTCGACTATTCCTGCTAGCATTCCTAATTCTTATGTAGCATCACATGTTCTCTCCTCTTCCACCATACCATCTATAAGCATTCCATTCACTTTCCCTACCACAACATACACTCCATCACCACTTTCCCTTCCACGTCATACCACTTACACTGATCCTCTCGAAATACAACTTTTCCAAACCATCTCCTCCATGCAAAAGCAAATATCTAGTATAAACAAAAACCAAAATGGACCACCTACCTATTATGTTCATAGCAGCCCAATATCTCTAGAAATATTATGAACACTGATGCCACAAGGAATAAAGATTCCTAGATTTGAGAAATATGGAGGGAAGGGAGATCCTTCTCCATGTTAATGCTTACACTGCCTTATGTAGTGACTTTTTCCTTAATGATAAACTGTTATCCAAACTGTTTCCAAGGATTTTAAAATACACTGCCTTAGAATGGTTTTCATCCTTACCGAATAATTCAATTCATTCATTCAATGAACTAGTTGATGCATTTATAAATAATTTCCAAGTGCATATGACTCCAAAGAAGACCTTGGCCGATTTGATGAGATGCAAACAACATGAAAAAGAAAAGATAACTAATTTTATCTCATGATATCAATCACTTTACTCTCAAATCGATGTCAAGATTCCTGATCCACATCTTCAAAAGATGTTTATAGAAAACTTGCAAACTAAAATTCAGGATAAACTCACAATGATGAAATTTCCCTCCTTTATGCACTTGTATACCGCTCTTTGTGATTATCACAATTTGGTTAGTAGTCATGATGCAAAGTCCACTTCTAACTGAGCTAAGAAGTCTGAACATGCCAATCCAAACAATTCACAACCATTTAGAAACAAAAACAAAGGGTTTTTATAGTTCAACTCCCCTCAACAACCAACACAACCCGTCAACAACCAAGTAGTTGTTGTTAAACCCACAATACCTAATAGTTATGGAGATCTGAAATGATAGTTTACACCTTTACTAGACACCCTTCATAACACAATGTCCCAAATTTTATAGCAACAAATGATTACTTTACTTACTATTAAACCACTCGATCCTACTAAGCCTTTACCTCCAACCTTTAAACCCAATGCTTATTGTCATTATCATAGACAAAATGGACATGACACAGAAAATTGTAAGCGTCTTAAACACCTTGTGCAAGACCTCATTGATTCTGACCGTCTATCCATTTCAAATGTTAATGTTCAAGGGAATAAGTTTGTTTCCCCACCCAATCAAAATTTGCAAATTTTCACCGATCTAATGCCCAAACATACTATGTCATTTGTCAAAGCTAGTGAAACTAAAAACAATGATGTGATGAATGTTCATAAAAATATTGAACATCTTAATTCTATTTCACATACCACTACTATTAATCCTATGGATGAAATGGTAGGTGCGATAGATGTTATCCCTCATAAGGGCCAACCTAAGAAATCTCTTGATAGTGCTTTCTCCTCTAAGGACATACTTCCAAATCTTCCCAATGGTCCTCTTTACATAGCTAGTCGTATTTATGATAAGCCCACTAATGGGATACTCATTGATCTCGCCTCTGGAGAGAATGCGATCACTGGGGAATTCTTGGTATTACATGATCTTTATAAAGATGATTATGATAAACCAAGAGCATGGATCAAAACACACAATGGTTTTTCTTGCCCTATGATAGGATCGATCATCCTTCCATTACAAATAGAGCTTAAAACAGTGGATGTTCCATTCTCCATCATCCCGTTGTTAGACCAGTTTCGTTTTCGGCTAGGCCATCCTTGGATTTGCTTAATGAAAGTTGTCCCTTCGGTCATACACAAATGTTTAAAATTTTTGCTTGACAATGACATATTCATTGTTCACCATAGTGGCTTTAACCCTTTGTCTTCTAAAGGAAACTTCTCCTTAGAAGCCTTTTTTCCCGAGCCCATGGAACCTATCACACCTCGCAAAGACTTCTTTTTCATTGCTTACCAAAAATTTAAAGCAAATAAAATTGTAGAATTGTCCCTCTGCAACATGTTCCCATCCACTTCCGACACTCCTATCCTAGATGAAACAATGCTTCAATCCAAAAAAGAACCAACCCATCAACCTCAACCAACACATGAAACTTCTCCCACATCGACCAACAACCAAGAGATAATGATAAAATCTCTATCATGCCGCCTCGTATAAAACAAGTTTATAAGGAAAAGGAGAAAGTGGATGAAAAAACTTCCATGGTCCCTTCAATTCCTCCCCTTAGGGAAGAAAAACAATCAGTGGTTGATCAACGTGCTCCTTCACAAGCATAACTTAACAATAAAACCAAAAGAAACAGAGGAGCTAGGGAGTGTAGGCATAGATGTCGTGCCCTTGCTCGCAAGTTACAAGATGAAGAAAATAAAGAAAATCAAAATCCACACTTGATAGAAGTAATGCATGACGACCCTCCTCTCTAATCACAACATAATGATCCAATACAACAACCACAACCTGTGATACACCCTTCATTGGACATTATCATCCGTCCTCCTATTGTGATTAATCTGGATGATGATGATAAGATCACTAAAATAGATGAAGAAGTGCATAATGATTTGAATACATTATTTTCCTCTTCCACGAGCTTAAATGATAAATCTCCTACAAAGAGTGTAGAACCCGGTGCTTCCCCTAGTTTGACACTTGCACTTGTCCCTTTGGCTAGTTGCCTACTCTCGACATATCATGAAGATGATTGAGAGGCAGATGACTTGCTTGATGGTTGACTTGCATTTTCCTTACTAGTCTTTTGCATTTTCTTTTTCTTTTGCGTGTTTGTATGTGTGTATCATGTTCCCCTATGATGTGTCATTTGATGTTCTCTCTCTCTTTGTGACATTCTTCTATTTGTACCCTTCATTCTTCTATATTTCATAATTGATTTATCCTTTTCTTTTGTCTTTTTCTTGTGTTTTCCTTTTGGGGGATGGCGCAAGACATTGAGACCAAAATGTCTCTTTCATGTTGACCCAAAAGGCCGATTTTCTTTGCCTTTTCTTTTGTCTTTTTCTTGTGTTTTCCTTTTGGGGATGACGCAAGGTGTTGAGACTGCAATGTTTATTTCATGTTGACCCAAAATGCCCCTCTTTCTTGTTTTTTTCCTATTCTTTTTACTTTTTCTTGTGTTTTCCTTTTGGGGATGACACAAGGCATTGAGACATTGCATGTCTCTTTCATGTTGATCCAAAAGCTTTTCCTTTTCCTTTTCATTTTGATTTTATTTTCCATTTGGAGACAATGCAAAGTGTCGAGACATACTATGTCTCTTCCATGTTAACCCAAATTGATCTTTCTCTTTATTTGTTTTTGCTCTCTTTGTGTTGTTCTTCTAGTTCTATGTATTTGGGGAATGATAACAGTTCCAAGCTCTTTACAAAACATTGCAACAAAGAATATATTGACCCCAAATACATAGATCCCTCATGTGTTTGGTGTTTTCATTTTGGGGGCAACCCATTCCTTTCTTTTTCTTTTTCATTTCCTTCACATGACATAGCCTTACTTGAAAAAATATGACTTGGCACAGGGGCTTTCCAAGTTGGCTCTCATGTCTTCTTTCTTTTTGCATTTTGCATTTGCTACTTTAAACTAATTGCTCACAAAATGGTGTGTAGCAATTCCTTCAAAGTGGGGGCATACATTGGCATTATTCATTTTGCATTTTTTTCCTTTTTCTTGGTTCTTAGTGCAACCTTGTTACTTCATATGATGTGTTTTGTCGCTTTGTAGATGATATTGCATGTGATGTCTTTCATGAGTGTGATCTATCTTAGCATATGCATTCCTCTTGATGGCTTGATGCGATGTATTGCATCCCCTAAGTTGTGAATTTTCTATTCTTTGATTGGTCCTCTCTTGGAGACATTAGATAATGTTCCCTACGTTAAAGACCTTGCATGAAATAAGCAAGACTCCTTTGAACATCTTTTGCATGTTGTATTTTGCATTTGTTATATGGCCACCTTGCATAAAATAGCTTGCATGCCTGTAGTTCCATCGCGTTTGTTCATGAGCTCCAAGTATACGAAGTTTTGCTTGTCTTGTGAAGCTCAAAATGTCATTTTATTTTGTAGCACATTAAAGTTATCAAGAGGTATAACTTTAATATGGTTGAGTGGAAAGCCCATTTTGAGGCATGAATTTTCCCCATAGCCACCTCCATGTGTGTGAGTGCATACTAGCCATGAGTGTATGTTTCTCCCCCTTTTGACCTTCTCACCCAGTGCACAGTCATGAGTCTCATTGCCTCAGAGTGAGTGTACATTTCTTTTTTTGGACAAATAGCCAAGATCTGATCCACAATGGGATGGACAAATGATCGAAGCTTGATCCAACTCTTTTATTTCAATTTCTCTCTTTCATTTTTTTTCATCATTATCTTGTGTGTTCCTTTGTGTTTATGTTTTGTTTTCCATGGGATCTTGATCCTAGGGGCTTGATCATCCCTCTTGATTGTTGTTGTCTCATCTTACCAAGCATCAGTGCATTTGGATCCCTCTTGATATACATGTTGGGCTACTTTAGTGTGAGTTTGAAGCAAGTTCATCCTCTCACTAAAGTGGGGGCTTAATGTGTCACCAAAAAATGTATAGTTGGACATTTTTATGCTCACTTGAGTCTCTCTCATGGAATTTGGCTTGATTTTTCTCATATTTAATGTTGTAATGTGGTCAACACATTCACATTGGGTATTGGACCCTTGAGAATCATTAAGAAATCTAGGATGCCTTGTAAAAGTGTTGTGAAGTGTTGTAACCCACTTTCACACTTTTCTAGGACCCTTTCATTGTAATTCACTTAAATAACCTCTTTTTATCACTTACCAAGTCTTATTTCAAAGTGTTGTAAGTTGTAACAAACTCTCACACTTTTCTAGACTTGTCATCAATAATTCAACCCTTTCTTATGTTTAAATGACCTCTTAATGCACTTTTCGGCCCTACTTAAGTGTATTTTTGAGAATATTTCCATTAAACCTCATTAAATACACTTTAATCCCCGACACCCAGTAAAATTTCCCTGGTGGGACCAAGTCACCACCTGGGGCTACTTAGTCCCACTAGGCACAAAAATCAAAATAATTTTAATTTTCTAGCAGGATTTTATTCTCTCAACCTTGAGGTTGGCCTATGTTGTGTTATTTTCAGGAAATATTGTAAAATCAAGTATAAATAAAGGGTTTTTCTCTCATTTTCACCCCATTCATCATTCAAGTAATCCATTCATTTACTTAAGTGTATTTGGGGAATGATAACAGTTCCGAGCTCTTTACAAAACATTGCAACAAAGAATATATTGACCCCAAATCCATAGATCCCTCATGTGTTTGGTGTTTTCATTTTGGGGGCAACCCATTCCTTTCTTTTTCTTTTTCATTTCCTTCACATGACATAGCCTTACTTGAAAACATATGACTTGGCACAGGGGCTTTCCAAGTTGGCTCTCATGTCTTCTTTCTTTTTGCATTTTGCATTTGCTACTTTAAACTAATTGCTCACAAAATGGTGTGTAGCAATTCCTTCAAAGTGGGGGCATACATTGGCATTATTCATTTTGCATTTTTTTCCTTTTTCTTGGTTCTTAGTGCAACCTTGTTACTTCATATGATGTGTTTTGTCGCTTTGTGGATGATATTGCGTGTGATGTCTTTCATGAGTGTGATCTATCTTAGCATATGCATTCCTCTTGATGGATTGATGCGATGTATTGCATCCCCTAAGTTGTGAATTTTCTATTCTTTGATTGGTCCTCTCTTGGAGACATTAGATAATGTTCCCTACGTTAAAGACCTTGCATGAAATAAGCAAGAATCCTTTGAACATCTTTTGCATGTTGTATTTTGCATTTGTTATATGGCCACCTTGCATAAAATAACTTGCATGCCTGTAGTTCCATCGCGTTTGTTCATGAGCTCCAAGCATACAAAGTTTTGCTTGTCTTGTGAAGCTCGAAATGTCATTTTATTTTGTAGCGCATTAAAGTTATCAAGAGGTATAACTTTAATATGGTTGAGCGGAAAGCCCATTTTGAGGCATGAATTTTCCCCATAGCCACCTCCATGTGTGTGAGTGCATACTAGCCATGAGTGTATGTTTCTCCCCCTTTTGACCTTCTCACCCAGTGCACAGTCATGAGTCTCATTGCCTCAGAGTGAGTGTACATTTCTTTTTTTGGACAAATAGCCAAGATCTGATCCACAATGGGATGGACAAATGATCGAAGCTTGATCCAACTCTTTTATTTCAATTTCTCTCTTTCATTTTTTTTCATCATTCTCTTGTGTGTTCCTTTGTGTTTATGTTTTGTTTTCCATGGGATCTTGATCCTAGGGGCTTGATCATCCCTCTTGATTGTTGTTGTCTCATCTTACCAAGCATCAGTGCATTTGGATCCCTCTTGATATACATGTTGGGCTACTTTAGTGTGAGTTTGAAGCAAGTTCATCCTCTCACTAAAGTGGGGGCTTAATGTGTCACCAAAAAATGTATAGTTGGACATTTTTATGCTCACTTGAGTCTCTCTCATGGAATTTGGCTTGATTTTTCTCATATTTAATGTTTTAATGTGGTCAACACATTCACATTGGGTATTGGACCCTTGAGAATCATTAAGAAATCTAGGATGCCTTGTAAAAGTGTTGTGAAGTGTTGTAACCTACTTTCACACTTTTCTAGGACCCTTTCATTGTAATTCACTTAAATAACCTCTTTTTATCACTTACCAATTCTTATTTCAAAGTGTTGTAAGTTGTAACAAACTCTCACACTTTTCTAGACTTGTCATCAATAATTCAACCCTTTCTTATGTTTAAATGACCTCTTAATGCACTTTTCGGCCCTACTTAAGTGTATTTTTGAGAATATTTCCGTTAAACCTCATTAAATACACTTTAATCCCTGACACCCAGTAAAATTTCCCTCGTGGGACCAAGTCACCACCTGGGGCTACTTAGTCCCACTAGGCACAAAAATCAAAATAATTTTAATTTTCTAGCGGGATTTTATTCTCTCAACCTTGAGGTTGGCCTATGTTGTGTTATTTTCAGGAAATATTGTAAAATCAAGTATAAATAAAGGGTTTTTCTCTCATTTTCACCCCATTCATCATTCAAGTAATCCATTCATTTACTTAATCATTCTCAAGCATTCTAAGCACTTTCAAGCATCCATTGGAGCATCTTATTGCATATCTTCATATTTAAACATCAAGGGTTTGGTGAGTTTGTGACATTGCATTTTATTCATTCATCACTCTCTTTCTATTTCATTTCATTTTCTAGGGTTTGATTACCAAATTGGAGTTTGACCAAGGCAAACCCCTATTCTCTAACCCTTAACCCTTTTTCCCCCCTTTGCATGTGTGTTTGCAGGTCTTGTATGTAAATTTGTCAAAGAGGAAAGTGTTAAAAAGGTGTTGTCAACTCATCAAAGTCATTCAAGTCAACAAAGCCCTAATTGAAGCTTGGAGACTTCTTTCAGCTTGTTTTCCACAGAATCTAAACTGGACACCTATCAAGAAGGGAAATGTAGATTGAAAGCTACATATTCTTGTCCCAAATTTCCTGAGATTACTAGGTGGAATAAGTCACCATCTATGGAAAATTAGTCCCACTGCTAGGCCTAAAAAATGATTTTTACATTTTTGAGTACCCATTTGGCAGAAACCTATTTCGACGAAATCTCTCCAAAATAGGACTAAGTCACCCAACTTGGCATAAGTGTCCCAGTTGTCTTCAACAAAAAAATCTATAGGATTCCAGAGCCTCTCTACATCACACTTCAGTTTTCAGGTGCACCTCTCTAGTCTTGTCCATTTTTGTTATTGTTTACTTGCATTCTTAGGTCATTTTGAATACATCACTATGTTTTCAAACAACTTGCATTTCTTAGGTTTTGCATCAATATTCATTATATTTTATTATTTCTTTGCATTTAGGCATATTTCAATCATAATAGCATTACTCTTTAGTGAACCTCCAAGTTTTTTGTGGGATACCTTTCTCCTTTTAGGTGAAAAACCCTAAAAGTGTAAGAGAGAAGCCCCCCTACAAAAATTTGCAGTTCACATGGTATACTTCAAAATGATTTACAGAAAGTTGTTTTCCCTCCTAGTGTGCAACCAAATGATGTAAAATCTTTTATGTAGGGTATGAATTCATTTCTTATCCTTGGTCCCACAGTAAACCATGAGACAAATTGAAGGAACCTTTACTCAATATAGAAGATTCTGACAAATAGATATCATTGGCTTTAGATGAGGGCAATTCTCTTGGGAGGTTGCAATCAGGTGCAAGTGCTAAGTTTGCTGTAAATTCCAAGGAAAAGAGTGAAAACAAGGTAGATGGTAAGGTAAATGTGATATCCTCATTATCTAGCTTATCTATAGTTGATACATTCCTGATGAATTAAAAAAGTTGGTAAAGCATCAACTAAAAATGTTGTAATCGAGAGAATCATCCATGGTAGGGATAAAAATGCAATCTTTATATGAATTTGATAATGGTATAATTTCCACAATTGATGTTGGTCTTGAGAAGATCATTCCAACAAAGCCTCAACCTATATGATAGGAGTTCAAGATAATCAAGCTTTGTACTTGGACCCACATGAAGTGCAACAAGTGATGGAGATATCACTTGATAATATAGGGGTTGATACTAGCTCTTACCATTACAATATTGTAAGAAATATGGCACTCGGTGGCATTGATCCATCATCAACCATAGGCTTTACCATCAAAATAGAGATGATTTTGATGACTTTCATGCATGAGCAACTCACCTTGTGACTCAATCAAATGGGGCTCCATTGTTCACTATTGCCAAGAGTCTCAACAAATCAAATGAAATAAGTGCCTTCATATCGAAGGGAGTGAAATCAGTGTCAAAGATTCAAGATTCTATGATCCTAGAGAATATATCGAAGGGAGTGAAATCAATGTCAAAGATTCAAGATTCTCTGATCCTAGAGAATGTAAACATGGCGAGTCCATCTTCTAGTGAAGATGATTGACAAATTGTTTGATTATGAAACTAGAATGTTGTTGGGTCTTGTCTAACATGTTAACATGAATGATTCAAAAATTAGTCTCAAATTATTTTCTTTTGCAAATGTTTTGGTTACAATTTACACTTAATTCTCATTAATGATACTAGTTTAGAAATTGGTATTAGTTGCATTATAGTTGAGAGATGGGAAGGTCTAAGTCAATAAGAAGATGAGTTTTAGAGCAAAGTGATAGAAGTTATGATGTTGATGAATGGAGGGACAATTGTACAATGTGCTAGAGATGAGAAGTCATTTCCAAAGTTATAAGTCATATAAGCATGGATGGGGCATGCCCATCTAGTGAAAAATGGCATGACAAATAGAATGGTTTAATGATGCTTGGAGAGGTTCATATATGGAACTACATCATAGCAATCAAAACTTACCTGTGCAATGTGATTTTATTTAAAATAGAATATTCTTCTATTAAGAAGTGCCAACCAGTGTATATTCATAAAGATCTATCTACATGCTCAAGAGGAGAATCAAGGATCTGTATGTTTGATAAAGGATACTATTATCACTATTAAAACTTTGTTAATAGAATGAAGAGATATCAATGATAAGATTGTAGGAAGCATAAAGTGATTCTCAAGAGGATGTCAAGGAATGATTTATTAAAGACATAAGATATTGAAAAGGATAGTGTTGACATTGTTACGACAAAAACACAAGGAAGAAGAATGGATAGTGACAAGGTATTAGAGCATGGAAAAACAAACACTACAGGTTTGGTTGCAATAGTACTGAAATTCCAAATGAAATAATATTTGTAGGTGGCATATTTCATTGACTTGAAAATATTTTCAAGGACCATCCTATATAAAACGTCAAAATAGGGCATATTAATGGAAAATGCCCATAAAAAGATTCAAGAACATAGTCTAATACTCATTAGTATAAAGGGAAAGTTTGAAGGAAGGTATTCCATAAGGTCTCTTACAATGGGAAAAGGGACAACTTTGTTGTTAATTGCCAATAGCATGACCTACAATTCAGCATGAAAACCAAAGAATGACAATATTTATGATAATGATCATTGTAATGACAATGAGAAGACAACAAAATCAAAATCTCAAAGGATAGTCCAATTGTAGATGGTAAAAAGGTAATGGTGATAGTTATGCCAAAATAGGTATGACAAGGTGATCATAGGTAGTCAAAGAAATGTGAAGGACCATGCTAAACCCAAGAATGACATATAAGAAAACTATCAAGATGACTATTGAAAGAATAGTGGTAAGGGCTAGAAGAACAAATAAGTATATATTGATATTATTCTCTCCAAGTATTCAATGTGTTGAAAATAGACTTATGTCATATGAAACCCTATTTATGCATTTGGTTAAGGCTAATGAAGAAACCTTTGAAGATGCATTTAAAGAATCCTTAATGTAATCCATCACAGAGATATTTGATTAAAAAATATTAAATTCACATGACCTAAAAGAAGGGAGAGGTTAGTCATGGAAGTTTGGAGAAGTTATGGATAGTTGCAAACATCTAGGGGTGGTTTGGTGAGCTGTGGAACCAAATTGAGAGAATATAGGGTAGTTTGACCTAGTTTGGAGCATCTCCAAGCATCTAGGAGTTATTCAACGAGTTTTGGCTAGTGGATAGGGTCAAATCATGAATTTTTCTTCATTCAAACACCTTTTTGGAGCATTTTAAAAGGTTGGGGAGAAGGGATGGCAGTTGTGGACACCCAAGAATGTTGATCCAACAAGTTGAAGTAAATACTTGTCTTTCCTTTCTCAACACATGTTCCTATTATCTAGCAAGATTTTGAGCAGCTCATAAGGAAGGTTAAGGGTAGTTTTTGAGGGAGTTCTTACTTTCTTAGCTTTGTATTGTAACTTGTTTTCAAATTTCCTTCAATCCGGAGCAGTTTTGCAACTCCATTTTTTAGACTTGTATATGGTTGTATGTAACACTTCTTTTTATCAATAAAGACAAGTATTTTTCCTTCTCTTATCTTTATGTGTGTGCACATATAAATGATTGATGCATTTTTTATGGTTTTATATAAATCCTCAATGTATGTCTCATTTCCTTTAGCAATTTTTTTCAAAAATATACATACCTTATGCAGGTCATAGGTTATGACAATAGTCTGAACAACTTCTAGCTGTGAGAATAAATGTTTTTTTCCTTTTAAAATTGAGAAAATCCTTCCTATGAAATACTAATGTATAAGTATGTTGAAACTTGAGTTGTGCATGCAACAACTTGTTCATTTGATCATGTGTGAGTCCAAACAACAGTGTAGGTTTGAGATCAATTTGGTGCATCACCTTATTAGTCCTAGGTTTCATTTTTATGTTTCCTTTCCCCCTTTTCTTTGCATGCAACAATAGGATAGGTTAATTAGGTGAAGTCTTAAAGGGAACCAAACCTCTCTAGAGGTTAATTTATGGAATTTGATCTCACACTCAAGGAGATCGTCCCATGTTTCACAAGGTAGCTGAGTGCTACACTCAACAAGGGTGCATACTTTTAGTGAAAATAGTCCTAATGCAAAGAATCATTAGAAGCCATGAATGAGTCAACATTGGATTCAAATGTAGCAATAGGTGATGTGGGAGATGAGATCTTAATGTAAGTCATCCTATTATATTCTTCACCCCCAAATGATGGTGTCTCACAATATGTCTAAGTGAGACTATATGGTATTTTTGCATGTGTTGGAATTAGATGATCAGGTAAGGCTATACCATGATCGAGAAGAAGTTGCTTCATTTCTACACTTTAACGTTAAAGAAAATATTTTTTTGTATGCCTTTTCATCCCACAATATCCATTCTTTATTTTCTATTTATTAGGAGGATTACAAAGAATACTCAAATGGAAGGGATTTAGTGTGAAGACATGATCACATGAACCAACAAACAAACAAAAAAATGCCTATATTTTCTCCTTGATTCATAAAGCCCCCTAAGAATTATTAGTGTTGATTGTAGCCCCAAAAAACAATGTGCAAGATAATTGCCACTTTTTTTAAGACTGGATGCCAAATTGACCATTTATAATGCACATTATTTTTATATTTTTTTGAAAAATGGGCAAATATAAATCTTAAAATTTCAAG
This sequence comes from Sequoia sempervirens, assembly GCA_007258455.2. Lineage (NCBI taxonomy): Eukaryota > Viridiplantae > Streptophyta > Pinopsida > Cupressales > Cupressaceae > Sequoia > Sequoia sempervirens. The sequence continues at coordinate 1,012,637,077 of VDFB02281492.1, read as the reverse complement.
AACAATGAATTAACTTTTGATATGCGTAAAAAGAGTTTATAAAATTTTGATAACCTAGGTGAAAGTATGCCTTGTCAAAATTTTCTTACAATGATGAATTTAAAGAGAAAAAAAATTATATTAAACAATACAATATCCAAAATTACTAAAGTCTTCAAAACAAAAAGAGCATTTCGTTAACTATTCACACTTGAAAAATTGACTCTCTATTTGCAAGATATAGCAAAATAAAAAACCCCTGTTAGAACACTAATAAGACTTGATAGGTAAACCTAACTGTTGAACATATGTTATCATTGATGTCAAAGGTGCTCACTAATGTCTAAGGAATATGGTTAGCAGATCAGTGAGGGTTAAACATAATTTTACTATCATATCATTTTGAGTTACGAAAGTATATATTGCTAGCTATATTAATAAAATTAGTTGAGGATTGTCTATAGTATCATATTGCATATATTCATGTTGATAGAAGTAATTTGGAAATCTGATTGAGAATGTTTGAGGTCAGTTACTCAGGGTAGAGAGATTTCTTTGGGAATACATTTATGTTCAATATTTCTTCTTGAAGTTAGTTTTTCCTCTACAACTTGAATGGAAAGTATGTCTACACATGTTCTATCACATTCCAGAGTTTCCAGAAGATATGTTCAACATGAAAACTTTTTGAAGTGACATAAGGGTTACTATGCTAGTTATTCATCCAGTGGTGGTTCCAGAATTGTGCAATAATGAATAGTAGCGTGCAACATTCAAAGATAATGTGGGATGATAAAATATGTCCAAGTTAAATTTTCTTTGGAAACACATGACATCATGCTCTTTTGGTGAAAACTAATTTGTTTTAAGATCGACTTGTTACACATTTTGTGTAATTTGAATTTAGGTCCACCTTATGTCATCCTAATTAATTGTGGATCCCTGGATGGCATGGAGTGATGTTAATGTAATGTCTTGTGTATAATCATCATACTTTTGTGTAGCTAAATGAGTGAAATTGAAGAGAAGGTGGTATGTGAGTATGTGAGTGTGAGAAGCAATTGTGTGAATGAGTGTTAGTCAATGTGAAAAATATCAATCATTGTTCACACCATCATTAGAAGATCTTGATGAGTGTAGTAGTGCGTCCAGACCAAGTTCAAACTTTGTATAAGTTGTATAACCAACATTATAGATCTGCAATATTTATCTTTATAATTTTGTAGGATTGGTGTTCTACTCATTGAGTTTGTGCTTAGATTAGTGTATTGGGGATTGGTGTCTCTAGTAGGTTGGTGACTACAAATACATTTGGGGATTGTTGTCTCTGATAGGTTTGTGCCTACTTCATATTGTAAATTCCCTTGTTAAATTTCTATTTTGTGAGGTTGGATTTGGATAGTAGATCTAAGTAGCTATTCTCACTGTGGTTTTCCCATCTTGGGTTTCCATGTATATCTAGTGTTCTCATGTGAAAGTGTGTGTGCTTATGAGGTTTATTGATTATCGGTATTTATTTTGGTTCAAGTTTCATGATTGACATATGTGTTAAATTAAAGAGTTTTAAATTGATTTGATCTATTGATTCACCCCCCTCTTAGTAGATTATGTGCCCTTCAATTCGTACCATAGCCAAGTTCCTTTGAAGAAGCTTAACAACTTGAGGTAGATTTGAGATGGAACACTCGGTGGCTCAAGAAGGATTGTTTGCAAATAAGGTACCACTCTTTGATGAATCCAATTATGTATTTTGGAAAGTAAGGATGGAAGCATACTTGATAGCTCTAGGACTTGAAGTTTGGCAATCTGTTGTAAATGGATACGAGATACTTGAAAAATGCTTCAAGAGATTAGACTGGAAATAAGGCTTGTAAGAATAATGTTAAGGGAAGCAATGTTATTTTATGTGGTTTATCTAACTCTAAGCTTATGAAGGTCAAAGGAAGTATGGGATAAATTGCACACCATCTATGAAGGTGACGACAAGGTTAAAGAAGCATAGCTTCAAACTCATTGTGATGTCCCCATCACAAAGGAGTATCTAAGGATAGTGTGTATATATTTAATATATTTATATATTAATAGATATACAATAACATATATATATACATATATGCATATACATATATACATATATATATATGTATATATGCATTTATATATATATATACACACACATATGCATTCAAATAAAGTAATCATTATTTAAATAGTATAGAAAATTCTCATGACTAACCTAGGTACTATAGTGACATATTAAAAGCAAGGATCAATAAGTAGTAAGGTCTCTACACGACTGAAGAATGAGGAGGTCAACATATAACATAAGCACGTAGTCAAGACTGTGGAGGATACAAAAGTATTAGTTGCACACTAAAAACCACTAATTACATATGAAGAGATGCATTAGGAATAAAGAAGAAAACAAATTAGAAGTCGCGACTCTTGGCATCGCACCATATAAGAAGACACTCACTATAATGGAGGGATATCATAAAGGGTCAAGAAGAAGAAGATATCCTACAAGCAGGTCAACATCGCACCAATTAAGAGTATTCTTATTGTATTATTTATTTTGAATGTGACACCATTGAACTAAGATTGATACTACTGGGTTATTTGTATCAACTAGTTTGCACTAGTGAAAAGTATAAATCTATGTGTGTAATAACTGATGTTTTGCACCTGATTGCAAGAGTTATTTATGGTATTTTATCATCAATTCATTATTGTTGTTCTTAAATATCTCATAGTGGTATCACAACATCTTTCCTACCAACTTGTAGAAGAAAAGTGAATGAAAACCTACCATAGAAAGGGAACTATGGCTGAACAATTGGCTCGAGAGCTTAGAACCTTCATGGAACAAACCAACGAAAAATTTGAGAAAACCAATCAGTTGATTCTCTAGGATGTTCAAAACATGAGTAACAATAATACTCATGAAAGAACCATTCCAAGGAGAGAAATACATTCAAACCATTTTGAAAATGAGCATTCAACCCAAATTTTTGCACTGAGACCAACCATGCCTCCATTCCTTCCAAGAGAAAGTGTTGTAGAAGAAGTAGAAGAGCCAAACACAAATAGTGCAGAAGACCTTGCTCATATGTATGTCAAATTATACCCTACAATACAAAGAATCATACCATCCAAGGAATATTATGAAGTCAAAACCCAAGCCAATCCAAATAGGAGAAAGAACCATTCTGACCTTAGATCAAGAATTAATAAGATGACCTTGCCATATTTTGACAGCTCTAGGAAGTTCACCGCACAATCATGGGTTCAAAAGTTTGACACTTACCTATCCCTCAGCCCCATGACTAAAGAGAATTCCATTAAATTTATTGTCCTCCACCTATCAAGGATAGATTACGATTGGTGGCATCATGGACTCATCACCCAAGGCCATCAAAATATACTCACCTATAGGGAATTCACTCAAAAAATCATTAATATATTTGATCAAACGCATCTCGAGTGGTATTTTAAGGAACTCACTCAACTTAGGCAACATAAAACAGTGGAGGAATTTGCAAATGAATTCCAAAAACTAGCTATCATGTTCCCCAACCTATCCCAAAGAAGGCTTACCTATCTATTCATTGAAGGACTCAAGGAACCAATTAAGAACATAGTAAACCCATTAGAACCACAAACCATGGGGGAGGCAATTCCAAGGTCTATGAAAGTGGAATCTAGCTCTTCAAAGGAAAAATCTAAGAACCCCTCATTCTAGTCACAACCCAAACAAGACCAACAAAGAAGAGATAATAAAGAAAGAGCATGCTACTTTTGCAAAGAACCATGGATTATGGGACACCAATGCCATGACAAGGAAGAAATCAAACAAAGGGAAGGATTACTGAAGAGAGGTTTATGTTTTAAATGCAAAGAACCTTGGGGACAAGACCACCAATGCAAGAAGGGAGAAATACATAAAATAGAAGAAGCATCGGATGAAGAGACAAGAGAAACTCCTACCCAAAGGGCAAGATGGGACCTAGATGAAAAAGGAACCTTAGTGGCCATCTCTCAATCAAGTGAACATAGAAATTTTCGGATCAAAGGAACACTAAAAGGATAGAAAATTATTGCTTTGGTTGATAGTGGGGCTTCCCACAACTTTATTAGCAAAAAATTAGTATCAAAACGAAGATTGAAGGCCCAAAATTTCAATGGTTTCAAGGTAGCACTAGCAAATGGAACTACAAATCAATGCACAAAGATCATTCCCCAATTAGAGTTCACCATGGATGGACATACCATAAGAGGAGATTTCTATGTTGTGAACCTACAAAATTATCTGATATTAGGGATGTCTTGGATAAATTCCTTAGGATGCTTTACCATGGATAACCCAAACTTAGAAATCTGTTTCAAACACAATGGACAAGAGGTTACATTAAAAGGACTGCCAAATGGATCCCCAAAAGTGGTATCTTGTAAAAGGATGGAAAGGATTGTAAGGCATGGCCAAGGTGAATGGATAGCACAATGCATGGTATTAGATAAATCACCTTCTCATGAGCAAGCAATTCACATAGATGTCCAACCTATCCTAAACAATTTTTTTTTTTTGGAGATATTCCTCACGGTCTACCTCCAAAAAGGGGAGTTGAGTACTCCATAGAACTTGATGAAGGAGAAAAACCGGTCATAACCACCCCTTATAGGCACCCCCAAAGATTCAAAGAATAGATTGAAAAGACCATTAAAGAATTGATAGAAATGGGACACATTCAACCAAGTAATAGTACATTTGCGTCATCTATAGTGCTAGTAAAAAAAATGGCACTATGCAAATGTGTATAGATTACAGGGCTTTAAACTAAAAAGCTATTAAGAATCGATACCCAATCACGAGGATAAATGAATTAATGGATGAAGTCCATGGAGTAAGATATTTTTCCAAAATTGACTTATGGTTAGGATACCACCAAATTAGAATGAAGAAGGAAGATGTACCAAAAACAACTTTTTGATGCCACTATGGGAATTTTGAATTCCTAGTCTTACCATTCAGCCTCACCAACACCTGAGCCACCTTCCAATCATGCATGAACCACATTTTCCACCAGTAACTAAGAAAGTTCTTACTTATCTTCTCTGATGATATCTTGATATATAGCAAAACATGGGAAGAGCATCTCCGACATATTGAAGAAGTCTTAAACATACTGGAACCAAAATGCAAAAATGTCAAAATGTGAATTTGGGATGGAAGAAATACTATATTTGGGACATAAAATCAATGTAGAAGGGGTGATCGTGGATGAGGAGAAGATTAAGGCCATCAAAGAATGGCCCAAACCGAAGACCTTGACTCAACTTAGAAGCTTTGTGAGACTATGCAGCTATTATAGGTGTTTTGTAAAGGGATTCTTCAAGATAGCCACTCCCCTCACAAACTTGACTAAAAAGGGGGATTTTATGTGGAATGACCAAGCACAAAAAACCTTTGAACAACTTAAGGAAGCCATGAGTACCTACCCTATCCTTGCTATTCCCGACTTCACACTACCTTTTGAGCTACAATGTGATGCCTTGGGAGAAGGAATCAGGGAAGTTCTCATGTAGAAAAAAAATCCAATAGTCTTTGAGAGCCGCAAGCTATCGGAGACTGAAAATCACTACTCCATCTATGATAAGGAAATGTTGGCTATTATGCACGCCCTAGCCAAATTTAGACAATACCTAGTTTTTGAAAGATTCATCATCAAAACATATCACAATAGTCTACGATACTTCATGAATCAAAAAGATCTTAATGATCGTCAACAAAAGTGGGTAAGCCGAGTTCAATCCTATGATTTTGACATAGAATATGTCAAAGAAACCAATGATGAGGTGGAAAATGCTTTATCTAGATGCCCCTATCTCAACACCATCACAAGCATTTCAAGAGATTGGAAAAATGACATTATCACTGAGTATGCCAAAGATGCACAAGCCTCTGAGATATTAGAAGGAAGAATACCAAATGAAGAAAAAAAGGTATGGGATGACCTTATCCTATATAAAGGAAGGGTATTTCTTGTTTCCCACTCAAAGATAACAAACAAAATTATGAAGGAATTCCATGATAATCCTCTAGCCAGCCACCAAGGGTACTTCAAAACTTATAAAAAGATTAGAGAGAAGTATTCATGGAAGGGATTAAAGAAATATGTGCTTAAACATGTACAAGAATGCATGACTTGTCAACAAAACAAAGTGGAAAAAAATCATCCTGCAGGTTTGCTACAACCACTACCCATTCCCAACCAAAAATGGGAAAGCATTTCAACAGATTTCATAACTGGATTTCCCAAAGTGCATAGAAAAGATAACATTTATGTGATACTGGGTAGACTTTCTATGTATGCCCACTTCTTCGCAATCTCATTAGAATATAAAGCACCTCAAATAGCAGAATTATTATTTAAGGAAGTCTTTCAACTCCATGGGATACCCAAGACAATCATCAGTGACCAGGATAGCATATTCCTTAGCAAATTTTGGCAAGAACTTTTTCGACTAGTAGGAACAAGTCTAACTCTAAGCACAAGTTACCACCCACAGAAAAATGAGAAAACTAAGATAGTTAACAAATGGATAAAGGTTACATAAGGAACTATGTCACAAAGCAACAAACCACATGGATAAAATTGCTACACATGGGCGAGTATTGTTATAACACTACCCACCACATGTCAATTGGAATGAGCCCCTTTAAGGCTCTATATGGATATGAAGCTCCTTCCTTTGGAAATTTGGTCTTCCAAGAAAGAAAAGTACCAAGTGCACAAGAATTCTTACCTCAAAATATTGACCTCATGAAAACTCTCAAGGAAAATATGCAACAAGCCCAAAACCAACAAAAAAATCTATGTCAATCGACATTGCATAGAAAGTACATTTGACATTGGAGATCTAGTATTTATGCAGTTAAAACCATATAAGCAAACATCAATCAAAAGGAGTGGGGATGAAAAGCTCAAGCCACGCTTCTACGGTCCCTATAAAGTTATAAGAAGAGTGGGCAAGGTAGCTTACGAGATAGAGCTACCAAAGCATAGCAAGATCCATAATGTCTTCCATGTATCCAGGCTTAAGAAGGTCCTTGGGAAGCAAGTCATCCCTTGTACTAAGTTACCTCCTCTAGATGATGAAGGACAACTTACCTTGGAACCAAAATTTACCCTAAACACTAGAGAAAGGAAATTGAGGAATAGGATCATTACCGAGTCTCTAATCAAATGGAGGGACTCCCTGAAGAAGATGCCACATGGGAAAAGGAAGAAACTATTAAGGAATTTAAAGATAAAAAAATTCAAGAAGGGAAAAACATAATGGCCCTTGACTAGAACAAGAAATAGACTAACTATTGTATGTAATATTTTTAGTATAAGTTAATAAGTCATTTCCCTTGCACAAGAACATCCTTTGAGGATAATATGTAATATTACATTACAATGATGAATGCATATAAGAATTAGGATGGATATACCCAAATAGGGTATCCATAAGGCCTGGGTAGAACCAAGGTTCTTCCAAGGATCTTAAGGACGGATACACCAAAATATAGGGTATCCATAAGGCCTGTGAAGTGGAAACTCACTTCCAGAATTATAAGGCTAGGTACACTTAAGCGTAAGGTATCCAGAAGGCATAGGAAGACATGTTACCACCTTTTCCCAAGATTATAAGGCTAGATACACTTAAGAATGAGGTATCCAGAAGGCTTGGAAAGAGATTAAATGTAACAAGATATGATTTTTTCCCGGGATAAGACAAGTATACCAGACAAGAATATCAAGAGATTAAGAACATTAAGGAAAAGAGTTATAAGTTGCTTGAGGACAAGCAAAAAAAAAAGAGGGGGAGACTTGTGATGTCCCCATCACAAAGAAGGATAATGCATATATATTTAATATATTTATATATTAATAGATATACATATATATACATGTGCATTCAAATAGAGTAATCATTATTTAAATAGTATAGAACATTCTCATGACTAACCTAGGTACTATAGTGACAGCTTAAGCAAGGATCGATAAGTAGCAAGGTCTCTACGCGACTGAAGAATGAGGAGGTCGACAAATAACATAAGCACATTGTCAAGACTTTGGAGGATACAAAAGTATTGGTTGCACACTAAAAACCACTAATTATGTATGAAGAGATGCATTGGGAATAAAGAAGAAAACCAATTAGAAGTCGTGACCCTTGGAATCACACCATATAAGAAGACACTCGCTATAATGAAGGGGGATATCATAAAGGGTCAAGAAGAAGAAGATATCCTACAAGCAGGTCGACATCACACCAATTAAGAGTATTCTAATTGTATTGTTTATTTTGAATGTGACACCATTGAACTGAGATTGATACTACTGGGTTATTTGGATTGACTGGTTTACATTGGTGAAAACTATTGATCTGTGTGTGTAATAATTGATGTTTTGCGCTTGATTGTAAGAGTTATTTCTCGTATTTTATCATCAATTCATTATTGTTGTTCTTAGATCTCTCACACTCGTCAAAGTCAGTTTGAAAGTGAAAATGAAGGACGAAGAAAACATTGCCACATTCTTGCTCTAAGTTGATGAAGTTGTCAATTCTATTAGAGATCTTGGTGAGGAATTGAAAGAAAGTATGGTTGTAAAGAAGATACTCAGATTTCTTCCTATAACGTTTGATCCTAAAGTTTCATTTGTTGAAGAGGATAAAGATTTGAATTCTCTAAAAATGCATGAGTTACATGGTATCTTAACTGCCACTGAAATGAGGATTGGTAGTGAAAACCCTACAAGGAAAGAAGTGACCTTTAATGCTTCTAAGAAGCAAGTTAATCTAGATCCTAATGTTGATCAAATCCAAAGGAAGCAAACTTTTTCAGAAAGTTATATAGAGGTTTCAAAAATTACAAAGGTAAGTTACCTTTCAATTGTTTTAATTGTGGTGAAGTTGGACATTTCATGGTAAGTGTCCTTATAAAGACTCTAACAATGTTGAGAAAAAGTATGAAAATAAATCATATTAGGAAGGGAATAAAGTTTAGAGGGAAAAAAAGAGTTTCTTCATTAATGATGAAGGCTACTCTACTAATGAAGAGGATCAAGACATCTTTGGACATGAAAGAGAAATTTTTTTATTCATGGCTACGGAAACTACTGAAAATGTTGCAGAAATAAAATCTAGAAATGATAATGAAGAAGTAGATCTTGTGGAAGAGTTACTCTATACCGAAAAGGAGATTAAGTGGTTGAAAAAAATAATTGTTGAGAAAGTGAAGGCTAAAGGCAGTTTATCTCAGAATCTTGAGAAGGTAGAAAATATGATCTCAAGTAGACAAAGAAAACAGGATTGAAGAAGTTTTGATTGAAAGGCTATTCTCAAGGGACAAGGACTATGAGAAGCTTGACGTAGAAATAGTGTCACTAAGGAAAGATATTGAAAAATTAATTCTTTAGCTAAATTAGAAGTTTGGGAAGAGTACTGAGATCTTAGATCATATAATTGATAGCCAAAGATCTTCACATATCAAAACTGGTATTGGTTTTGATGAATAGAAGAACAAAGTTGCAGAACAAGTGAAGTCTGTTAAGAAGAATCCAGAAGAGATTGGATTCAAAAATAAAATTCTAAACAAAGTCAACAACCAATGATAGAAAAGTGTAGAATGATGGCTTCATCCAAGTGTAAAGGAAGAAAAAAAGATTCAAAAGACAAGCTACAAGAGGATAAGGGTACAATAGCAAGTTTCCTAATTCCTTTTCTAGTTATTGTTTTAATTGTAATCATTTTGGTCATAAGGTTGTGGATTGTAGAAAATATCTAGTAAGAATAAATAACTTTGTTAGCAGTAACGCATTTGCACCTTTGTACAATTTCAATATCATTTGTCACAAGTGAAATAATTTTGGACATATTGCTAGAAATTGTAGAAAAGATCAAAGAAATCCATGATAGCTTAGACTATATTATATATTATGAACAAAGCTCAGATCAAACCCAAGTATGATAAAACACCATATGAGTTATGGAGAGGAAGACGAATTCAGTTAGACATCTCTAAATATTTGGAAGCAAATGCTACATCAAAAGGGATGAAGATCACTTTGGTAAGTTTGATTCTAGATCTTATGAATGTATTTTCCTTGGTTATTCTATGACAAGTAAAGGATATAGATGTTACAACAAAAGGTTGAAGAGGATTGTGGAAAGTGCAAATGTAAGAGTTGATGAAACAATTCAGTCTACTAATACTCAAAAAATGGAAGATGATGAAGATCCAATTTGAAGCAATGATGAAGAATCATAAGCTGATGCTGAGAACATTGTTACAAAGACTCCAATAAGGTATGTTCAAAAATTCATTTTGAAGATCGGATTATAGGAGATAAGAATAGTGGAGTCCAAACTAAAAAAATAATTGAGAGGGAAAATCAACAAGTACATTTTTCCCTATTATCAAAGATTGAATCAAGTTCTTATACATAGGCAAGAAAAGAGAAAGGATGGGTAGATGCTATGGAAGAAGAGTTATCTTAAATAAAGAAAAATGAAACTTGGGAATTGGTTCCAAGACCTAAAGGCAAGAATGTCATTAGTACTAACTAGATCTTTAGAAACAAGTTGAATGAAGATGGATAATTGATTCAGAACAAGGCTATAATTGTCTGTAAAGGATATGCTTAGGTTGAAGGAATTAAATTTAAGGATACATTTGATTTGGTAGTGAGATTGGAAGCAATCAAATTTTTTTTGGCTCTTTCAACATTTAAAAATTTCAAAGTGTATCAAATGGACATGAAGTTTACATTCTTGAATGGACAGTTAGAAGAAGAAGTCTACATTGAGCAACCAGAAGGCCTTCAATACTCAGATAATCCAGATTTTGTGTGTAGACTAAAAAAGGCACTTTATGGAATCAAACAAGCTCCTGAAGCATGGTATTCCAAGTTGGATAGGTATCTACAATAGCAAGGATTCTAGAGAGGCAGTGTAAAAAATAATTAATACATAAAATAGAAGGTGATAAGTTGTTGATTGTTGTTGTCTATGTTGATGATATTATCTTTGATGGATATAGTCATGATATGCGCAAAGAGTTTTGGAATGCAATGCAGAGTGAGTTTGAAATTCCAATTCTTGGTGAATTGTCCTTCTTTCTTGGTTTACAAATATCTAAATCAGATAAAGGTATATTCATTTCTTAGAAAAAGTACATAAAAGAAATATTGAGCAAGTTTAAGAAGGAAGATTGCATACCAACAAGTACACCTATGGTTACCAAATGTAAATTGAGTAAGGATGATGAATCTGCTATGACAAACTAGACCTTGTATAGATCCATGATTGGTAGTTTATTGTATGTGATTGCATCTAGACTAGATATAATAAGGTAGTTGCAATGGTAGCCTTATTTCAGGAAATACATAAGGAAATTCATGTCAAAACAATGAAAATAATATTCAAATATTTGAAAGATACAATAGATTTTGGTTTATGGTATCATAAGAGTGGAAATTTCACTCTAACTGCATACATAGATACAAATTGGGTAGGAAGCTTAGATGATCGGAAGAGTACAAGTGGTAGAGCTTTCTTTCTTGGTAACATTATTGTATCTTGGCTAACCAATAAACAAAATTCAGTTCTTTATCTACAATAGAAGCAAAATACATTGCAATAGCTTCATGTTACACTCAAGTTTTATGGATGAAGTAGAATTTGAAGGAGATGAAGATTGAGTTTAATGAACCCATTTCCATTCTTTTTGATAATACTAGTACAATAAACATTTCAAAGAATTTAGTAATGTACTCAATGACAAAGCATATTGCAATCAAGTATCATTTTCTAAGGGAGAAGGTTGTCGAAAAGGAAGTGAAGTTGGAGTATGTTGAAACCAAGGAGCAAATAGCATACATTTTCACAAAACCGCTTCCTAATGAGACTTTTGAGTTTCTTTGGAAGAAGTTGGGAGTTGTTGCTCCCTCCTCTTGAATCAAGAGGAAGCATAAGTTGAATGGGAGTATTGCCTCCCTACCATAAGAAGGCTAAGTGGTTTTGCAAAGTGTTTCCAAAAGTAGTGTGGTATGGACTTAGGGGGGGTTTATCCAGGAAACAAGTTTCTGGATTATGTAGTGTGCCAAAAATGTAGTGTACCTTTGCCATTGACGACAAAGGGAGATAAATGGAACTAAAAATGCTATATCTTCTAAGGAGAGAAACTGGGAATCAATTTGAGGTGGTTTCTTGATCTAGACAACATTTATTTTTTCTTTGTGTGTGGTGAATGATTTTCTATTTTCTATCAATGAAAAATGGGGAGATTGTTGAACATATGTTGTCATTGATGTCAAAGGTGCTCACTAATGTCTAAGGAATATGGTCAGTAGATCAATGAGAATTAAATTTAATTGTTTTATCATATCATTTTGAGTTGCAAAAGTATATATTGATAGCTATATTAATAAAATCAATTGAGGATTTTCCTTAGTATCATACTACATCTATTCATGTTCATAGAAGTAATCCAAAATTTTGACCCAAAATGTTTGAGGTTAGTTACTCAAGGTAGAGAGATTTCTCTAGCAATACATTTATGTTTAGTATTTCTTCCTGAAGGGAGTTTGGCTCTATAGTTTGAATGGAAAGTATGTATAAATTTTCTATCACATTCTAGAGTTTTTGGAAGATATGTTCAACATGTAAAAAGTTTGAAGTGACAAAAGGGTCATTGTGCTAGTTATTCATCTAGTGATGGTTCCAAAACTGTGCAACAATGACTAGTAACGTATAACATTCAAAGATAACATGGGATGATAAAATAGGTCCAGGTTAAGGTTTTTGTGGAAGTGCACGACATCATGTTCTTTTGACAACTATTTTGTTTAGGACCGACCTATTACATGTTTCATGTAATTTGAATATATAATGTAATGTCTTGTATATAATCATCATACTTTTGTGTAGCTACATGACTAAAATTGAAGAGATGGTAAATGAATATACATGAGTATGCAAGTGTGAGAAGTCGTGCGACTGAGTATTAGTTAATGTGAAGCATCTGAATCATTGTGCAAGCTATACAACCAATATTGTGTATCCACAAGCTTTATCTTTGTAATTCTATAGGATTGGTGTTCTATTCATTGATTTGGTACTTAGATCAATGTATTGGGGATTGGGGATTGGTGTCTCCAATAGGTTGGTGCCTACAAATATATTTCGAGATTGGTGCCTTTGGTAGGTTGGTGCCTACTTCATATTGTAAATTCCCTTGTTATATTTCTACTTTGTGAGGCTGGATTTGGACACTAGATCCAAGCAACTATTCTCAACATGGTTTTCCCACCTTGGGTTTCCACGTATATCAAGTGTTCTCATGTGCAAGTGTGTGTGCTTATATGGTTGCTTAATTATCAATATCTATTTTGATTCAAGTTTCATGATTGACATATGTGTTGAATTAAATATTTTTAAATTGATTTAATCTGTTGATTCACCCCCCCTCTTTGGAGATTGTGTGCCCTTCACTAACCACTAATGGTTAGTGTAAATTTGTATGGTTACAAAAAGAAATATTATAAGCATAAAATGTTAATAATAAATGTAAGCAATTTTTTAAAAACCAAATATGAAGAGTTTACTAAGCAATGGTTCACGTGGTGAGGTGTAGGTGTAGGGCTATGTGGAGGTGTGAATGAGGATCATATTGCTTTTTTTCTTCAAAGAGATTGTGATTCATTGAAGACTCATCATACAAAGTTTCCTTTAAAAAAGATTTGTTGCCTTCAACAAAAAAGCACATGTAGGCGACCTTCTTCCCTCACATCCTCTATCTTAGAGAAGAACCTTGTGTGGCTTACAATAGGGGCTTGTAATAGACCTTCTCACACCTTGCACAAGGGGATACAATGGAAGGTTTCTCCAAAGAGTTGCCTCTTTTCTTTCTATGTGGTTTCTTTCTCTTGAGTCATGGAGGGCTTGAATGAGTAGGTCGATGGAGGTAAAAATGAAGGTCAAGCGAAGGCTTAATGAGTTCCTTCTTATCAAATCCCTCAATCAATTTTTTTTAGAATTCATCATATGAGGTGATGGACATGTGACCTTGAGTGATCAAACCATGGTACCAACACTCATGTGCATTAATATCCAAATGAAAGGTGAAAATTTTGATTTAATCTTCAATCATTTGTATAAGGGATATGTATGTGTCTTACTTTTATAATCACAGACAAGTTGAGCATCTTTAGATCTATCATAGGGAGAGAGTGACAATTTCCCCAAAGCTTGTTGTATATTTCTCTAAAAGGCTTACAACCTAGGCTCGGTTATGTAACCATTCTAAGAGTTCTTTGTGTTTATTTAATTCGTGAGTGATATTTCACTTTAGATATCCCCAAGAAGATATCTAAATTCTACATGATAATACCTAATATCATCAAGCATTGAGTTTCAGGCTTCAAACTCTAGATCCTCGACATCCTTATTCAAAAAGGTAGGCTAGGTTAGTCTTGTAGCTAAAAGAAAAATCATTTGTGTATCACAAATTATTACCCTCATAAGCACTTGCTTCACCTATTAGTTGTCTAGGAAAATTCATATTAGGGAAGGTGCAAGAAGTTGGGCCCACAAAATGTTCAAAAAGTGGAATTGTTTTTCCCAATTTTCAAAATTTGTCATGATTGAATTAAAAAATTTAAGCACTTACACAAAATCTTTATAAAGTCCAATAATATGAAATGTAGTATTTTGAGTCTAGTTTTCAAATATGTCATTTATTCTAATACTCAGATGATAAAAAATTAATTTTTAACAAGAATGTATAAAAAATACTTCTTAAAATCACCTTTTTAGGATCATACCATATGCGTGTACAACCACTAAAATTTATGTTGGAGAATACCAAGATCAAAGATCTGAAATTGATTAACTTTCCACAAGTGTTCAAATGTGAGAAAAATAGAATATCTATCAATATAATATGAAGAGTGTAGAACACAATGATGAAGCCTTGCATTTATATTCAAGGTAGATGAGGTAGGAAGGTAGGACTGAACAACTAATTAGCACTCCAAATTTGTAGCACTTGTGAGCTCACATGACAAGTGTGTAAGAACGAGTAAATTGTGCATGAAATAGGTGTCTTAAGTGATGAGGAAAAATGTCACAATGTTACGAAGTGAGAAAAAAATCCTAAAAGACCTAAGTAAACTTAAGTTACGAACGTCAATAGGTCAATTATAGAAAGGTGATATCCTAACTAGATGGATAAAGATACTATTTACACTAACATAGCCCCTTAAGTGTAACTTAGGGAGTAATGTATGTACTAATGATGAGTCCTAGCTACTAGGACATGTTAGGTACTCATGTACAATTTTGTCATAAAGTGGAAAAAAGGAGAAAAATCTAGTGGGAAATAAAATCCCCTATCCAAAAGAGAAATGATGCATATAAAATGAAATATATAAGTGACGAAGATAAGCAATAGATAGAGAACTCATGATGACACCCCAAGGACTACTTCTAGGACAATGTACAATGAGTATTATCCCCATAGGAGAGAAAAGATAAAAGTTCATGTGACCCCCTAGAAAATGTGAAGTAATAAACTCCATGTGAGGAAATGCTTCCTCCCAAAATTGACAGGAGAAGAGAAATGATAAAACATCCCCTCAAAATGATGTATGTAGTGTTGGTATATGCTCGACATTGGATGCTAAAGATGATCCATGATCACTAAACAATGTATTTGTTGGGAAAATGTGTCTCAACCTTGAAATTATATACGGTTTATTGTTGATAGGATGTATGTTGGTATGTGGCATTGATCATGTAAGGTAGAGCTTTCTGTCAACTATTCATACTTGAAAAATTGGCTCTCCATTTACAAGATATAGAAAAACAAAAAAAACACCCCCTCTTAGAACACTAATAAGACTTTACGAGTAAACCTAGCCAGTAGTAGTTAGTGTAAATTTGTATAGTTACAAAAAAATATTATAATTATAAAATGATGATAATAAGTGAGCAATTTTTTTAACAAATCTATTATTTCAAGGGGGTAGTTTACTTGGTCACACCAAATGTGAAGAGTTGACTAAGAAATGGTTCATATGGAGAGGATGTAGGTGTAGAGTAGTGCGGGGTGTGAATTAGGATCCTATTACTAGTGTGCTTCAAAGAAATTGTGACTCATTGAAGACTCATCATAGAAATTTTTCTTAAAAAAATAACTTTCACCTTCAACAAAAAAGAACATGTAGGCAACCTTCCTCTCTCACATATTTTATCTTAGAGAAGAACCTTGTTCATAGTTTATAATAGATTCTTGTAATAGAAATACTTGTTCCTTGGACAAGGGGATACAATGGAAAGTTTCTCCAACGAGTCATCTCTTCTTTTTTACATGGATTTTTTCTCCTGAGTTGTAGAGGGCTTGAGTGAGCAAGTTAATGCAGGTAAAAACCTACCAAGTAGCCACTCTAAATCAAAGGCTCTAGAGATGGATTGAGGCCTATTAAAGCATGAAATCAAGGTCATACAAAGGATTGATGAGTCTCTAGTGTTGTTGAGAGGCTGGATGTTGAATGTTGTGTGTAAAGGGTGTGATGTTTACTATAGGATCCTGCAAATAAAAACTACAATAGATGTGAGTGTTTCTAATGTACGGGGGCTAAATTGAAACTCTAGATCTCATATCAATGAAATTTGAGGTACCTATCCCAAAACATGAACCACGCCTCATGCCTCATCAAGTGAGCAAGGAAAAACAACTACCAAATTATCTTCATAATGGCAACATGATTGTAGTTGTTGAGAGCCACGAAGAGGGAGCTAGAGAATCCCTCATAGGATTTGATGTGAGATTGAGTAGGTCAAGAAAAAATAGATAAATTCATAATATCCCTATAAAAAACTAGAAACCAAAACCTTTGACTTATAAACTAGTCAATAATCCATAATTCCTTACCAAAAAATATAAGTTTCAACCAAGATAGTGTAATGAGCAGAAGGTGATTGTGCCCTCTACTACAAAAAAAATATTTTTCTATACTATATGGATTTGTACGATACAATAAGTACAAGAAATTTAAAAAAATACAAAAAAAGTGAAGTTATCAAAAAATTTCGAATTGAAAGATATTTTTTCCATTTCTCGAGCCTTCCAAATGTAATGGCAATTCCCATTTGGCTCCACAATGCTCCTTTGTTAGGGATATGTTGAGGAGTCACCTTAATGTGATAGGAAACATGCTCTCATGGATCTAATACCATGTTAGAGAATTCCAAGATTAGAGAGCTCGAATTGATAACCTTCCACAAGTGAAAATATGAGCACAATAGGATATATATCAATATGATATAAAGAGTCCAAAATATAATGATGAAGCCTTTCATATATAGGAAAGGTAGATGGGGTAGAAAGGTAGGACTAAACAACTAACTAACCCTCCAAGTGTGCAACACTTGTGAGCTCACTTGACAAGTGTGTGAAAAAGTTTAAAGTGTACATGCAGTTTAGTTGTCTCAAGTGATGAGGAAACATGTCTCAATTCTATGAACTGAGACAAAAGCCTAAAAATCCTAAGTAAACTTAAGCTATGAGTGTGAATAAATCAATCATAACAAAGGTGACATCCTAATTATATGGATAAAGACACTATTTACACTAACAATTTGACCTAAATAAAATTAATTTTCTAGTTCCTTTTGGGGAAAGATGTGTATTATATTAAAGATTGATGAAGATATTTTTCATAAAAAAATTTCAAATACATTTTTTATTAATTTATTATTGGTCCTAAGTGTTGTTTGTATGACCACCATAATTTGAGCTAAAATAATAATTTTTTTTTTTTAAAATTATTATGTAAATAGTTGTGTGTAAATTGATTTCATATATTTTTTAACTAGAAGCTTAAAAAATAGAAGTTATTAACAAAATATGAAAAAACTAACATATCAAGTTTGTGGACCAATTTCCTCATAAATTAATTAAAAAAAATCTAATCATTAAAAAAGTTACATTGTAACGCCCCGGCTTAGTTACAATATAACAAAGTGCAAGTACAAAGTTAACAGAATATATATTTTTTTTTTTGTCTTTACATATGTTATAAGGTATCTAAGACGTTGTTACATAATTTTAATAAGTTAACTAATCACATTGATAATCAATCAAAAGTACAAATTTGATTTCATGTAAGATCCAATTATAAATTTACATACGATAAAATATCTCAAATGTCCATTATACATAAAACGAGATTTCAAGGAATCTCCATACATCAAAGATGGTACAATCTGTACTCTCTTACACAAGAGGTAAGTTTACAAAACATTAGGTGTTCAAAAAGGGATCTGGTACATAATCCACGAACAAGCTCTGCATCCTCAGTCACGAACAAAATAGCAACTGGAATCTGCTGCGAGCTAAGGATCATCTGCAAGAAAATTATAAGATAGGTGTAGCACGGTTACCTCCCGACCACGTGGAACCCAAAGGTCCACTCCCTCCGTGCTAGGAGATACTGACAGGTCCACAATCATAGCAAACAGAACATCACGTTTACGGGGTTTACAATTCACTATACGACATAACGTTTACAAATCAGAATGCATGAAATCACAGTATCAAGTCACTTTAAATCAAAATCCCAACAAAAGAAACACCATCATGAAATAGACTAAGAGAGTGTCATCGCATTGTCAGGATAGGTTACCCTGGCGAATCTTCCTAGACTACCGGCCCTCACCAAGAGTTACCCTGGCAGTCTCTACCGATTCCCGGCCCCTATGCAGACAAATGCGGCGTCGTTACATCTTTCAAGAGGACAAGATGGCGACTTGCCATTCCAGGTCTTCTCAGCCTTTTCTCAACCTAAACGAGCGTTAAGAAATAGGCGAGGCATATCATTATCTGATTTAGTGTTTAAAACTACCCAACCCCTAAAATATTTGTTAGGTTATCACTTAATTAACTCACTTACGTTAGGTTACCCAGACAATCACTATAGGATTTCGGCCCCTAACGTAAGCCACTCTCTCTAAATCATGACTCAACTTAAAATCAGTCTAGGGGATGCTATCAATCACATAAATCAAAACTAGAATGGTTACATCCTTCACTGGAGGCAAATCACAATCTCAAAGTTGTCACTTCAAAAACCACAAAATGATACAAAGCTATACCCCCACATAAAAATAATTGTAACATGAGAACCATGTTAAAAACGTAATAGCCTTACAAATTCCACTTTTCAAGATTTTGATGAAATGAAAATAAACAACATTAATATTACATTTAACACTCACACCAAATAGTTACAATTTTCCAACTTCAAGAGTTAAGAATCCACAATACACAAACTATAAATACTAATTGATCACACTATTTTAAGAAAACACATCAATAACATATAGAATAAAGATATTTTAAATCTTTTAAAGAAATTAGATAAATCACATTACAATTCTATAAACTATCCCTTAAAAATCTCAATTAACTAAAATATAATGAATTTAAAATTCTTAGTAGGCAAACTAAAACTATTAATATATATTCTTTAAATAATTTTAAAGAAAATATTTTTATAGTTTTATAAACTAAGGATATTGTATATTCTTTATATTTAAGTAATTCAATCACTAAACATAAATAATTCAACGCAGTTTTTTTGTTTTAATCAATATTTAACTTTCATAAATTCAACATCTTAAATATTTTTTTTTTTGCTATTCATGGACTCGTACTTAACTAACTTTTACACTTAGTAAAAATATGTCTCACAGTCATCGAAACAAAACACTTTCCCCGATCCTTGGATGCAGAGAGAGAGAGTTTAAAACTAAGAGTAAACTGTTTGCCACCGTAGATTCCTAGCAGAACGACTTGCAACTAAACCATCAACTAACAACTGGTTTCGAGCTTTCACTGGTAGAGGAAACTGCGTAAACACTGATACAAGGATATCTTTTCATGCAAAAGATATTTTCTCCTATATTTAATGGTGAAAGAAACAGTTTAGCTCGCGTCTGATGGTCATTTAACTTTACACGGCCATGCATATTATTTACGGATAGACATGCACTCGAAAAGATCTCTCGCACCAATAGTTAAGTCCTTCATTATATTAGGACAGAAAAGATTAAGGAGGCGCGAAGTTTTACACAGGTATCTCTGATAAAGATAGACGCAGGTATCTCATATAGAGGCATGGACAAATTTACAAGAAGAGGTTACTCCAACAAAATATTCGATGCACAATCAAATTTGATCATTAATTTCAGAGACATAAGTTTAAGGATGTAAAGTTTCAGATGCATAAACAAATAAAGAGGAAGATACAGTTTTCGCAATCTAACATTTCATCGATGTGAGCTCACTATAGGAACGAAGATCCCCTTATTGAAAACATTTTGAATTGAAACTACTACCATTCAACAAAAATAAATAAAAATGAGACGTCTTTGAATAAATTCAGGAACTTAAGGAGACTTACGTAACTCTTTGCACAGATCTAAAAGTTTATGATAGAAGTTCGCTATAAATAAGGGATGGCTACAGGAAACTATTCAATATTTTTTTTTATATAAGGATTATACAGTAAGTATGTGCGCAATTACTGCCTAAGAGATCATACATATCAAATCGAACATTCCCCAGCAAAACAAGTAAATCATTATCATAAACAAAATAAAAGATTTAATGCAGATTGCGCAGGGATTCCTACAGAGAATTTACAATAAAGAGATCAAGCAAAATATTGATCTACAGGTATCAATAATGAAAGCACCAGCGTATCATATATGCGTACCAAGCACAATTATATATACAAGTTTCATAGAAAGGTGGATATTATACAAATAGATAAAATAACTATACATCACTAAGAGCGCCATACAAAATGATATAGTTTAAATTTACAGCTTTCAATTAGCCCAGATCAGAAAATCTATTAATATCTACCTTTAACAATAAGGGAAATTCTTCATTCGATTTCTTATAACTTCAAAAACAAACAAACAACTATAATCATTTCACAGTCAGATTTAACGACGATCTTGTGTCTGGTATACTCTGATAGTCATTTATTTATATTCATTTCTTCTTTATAGTACAAATACTATTTTAACCTATTTCTTTTGTGTTTTGTGCAGGTTCAGAAACGAGAATTTCTACAACAAATTTTCCAGAATTTTAAATACAAGAGCTTGAAATCAGAAGAGAACCTGTTAAAACACGAAATCTGACTGAAATATGATCCTCTGGAGACAAATCACCAGCTTTTAATGAAGAATTTGCAATGATCTTAGCGTCTGAATTACACGTCAAAATAAAATTCTAAAGGAAACTCTTGAAACAATTTCTCTGCTGAAATTTTTGCTAAAAAACTCCTGCCGTCTATCTCCTTCTTTTCATATGTGCACAATCTTTTTTTTTAAATCCCCCCAAAAATTATAAATTCATGCAATTCCACTTTCAAACACAAAAAAAACTTAACTGGCAATTCAATTTGCATTGAAAATAACTCTTTTAGTTCAACTAATCCTTCAAAATATCATAACAGTCCGTTAACTATAATCAGAAATTCTTATCTCATCAAAAAAAATATCTTGTTTTAAAAATATCTTTTTCACGCAATTCAATTTGCACAAATATATCAGCAATAATATTATTTTAATTAAAACATTTCGAAGAATTAACTTTCACTGATAAATTCAACAACATATTTAATTTAATTTAATAAATTAAATCACAAACATTGCATAAACATAAATAAACATTTGATAAAATTGATATTAAATACGCAAACACAATACAATATACATTTAAACATGACAAGACAAATTGGGCTACACAGGGAAACACAGAGATACTCGTTCGAAAACGAACAATGGTTAAAACGGACCTGCCAATACCTCCGACAACATATTAATGATGGATTAGGGTACACTCAGACCTGACAAGCAGGTGGAGCTGTTACCCGATACCTGTGTCTGCAGGAGAACATCAAAGTTAACACATGTATATATATATAATCTCATGTTAGAAAACACGCCGTGAATAAGAATTGCAGCGTACCAGGGTACTCACGAAGGAGTAATGCTACACTGTCTTATCCATCGACACAAACGAGCAAAATCAATCATAACAATATGATAACATAAGCAATAATCATAACCAATAAGCTATAACATGAATATAACTATCACAGTATCATCGAACCAACATAAGCAAATAACCAGGATGTCAATGTATCATCTGCAAAATTCAAACAGCATAGTATCTAGAATCTCCTCTAAAAAGAATCAACATAGTATCAAAGTACTCTAACAAGCATAATCAAATCTAACAGTATGTCTGAACTGGAGGGACACTACATACATACTTGAAAACTAGACATCATCATCTATAATGGGTTTTAATTTTATAAAAAAATTAAAAGTTGTGAGCCATAAATGCCAAAGTCAATTTTTCTCTTGATTTTTCATGAGATTATACTTGCAAGTCCAAGGCTAAGGGGTGGGTTTCTAAGCTTGAAACAAAATCAAATGGATGGGTTTAAAACTTTAAATTTTATAAAACATGAGCTCTAAAATGCATACCCATTCTAAATTATTATGTAATTAGAAATGGGTGACCCATTTTAAAAATTTAGGTTTGGGAGCTTGAGCCTAAAAGGATACCTTTTTTATGAAATAGGTACTTGTTTCTCTCGATATTTTTTGCAAGCCCAAAACTTCCCCTATATGTGAACCCAACATCTTTATTTTCCATCTTTTGAAGCAATGGTGTCATCATATCAACAATCAAATCAAACTTTCATTCTTAACACTCAAAGTTGTATGTATTCATCCTCATCTATCTTCTTGTCATACTATTATGCTTTACAATGAGTTCTATAGGAGTTTGAGTATATAAAATCCCTATATATCAGCTTGGTTTCCTTATCTCCCTCAAGTGAAATCTAATTTCTCTATCACTATATTTCATAAAATTAAAACATGGAAAGTTAAATTGTAAACACACAGGATGACAATATCACTAGCTCTAATATCACTATAATATCTTGATCCAAACAGTAATGCAAATTTGATTCTTAAAATTCAACAAATACTTATTATTTTAACGAAAACACTATCAAGCCTTAGTATTCAATCAAACCTTAGACAACTTAGATTGGAATAACTATTTATGCATCAATAATATCATTTGTTTGAAACAATAGATGAAAAAAAAACTCTCAATATTCTTACTATAATGAAAAGAAAACAACACGTGTAAATATCAATCTCTTTCTTATTACAATAATGGATGTATTGTATATTCAAACATAATTCATTTTCAGTAACTACAACAACAATCCATAGCAATAAAAATAAAAAACTGAATTAATACAATGGTGTTGGAGTTTGCATCTAAAGAATCTCAAATATAAACTCTATATGAGATTGCACTTTGAAATTACTAGCATTTTCATCCTAATATTCCCATGTACCAAAGCAAGTGCTCAAAACATATTTTAAAATAATTTATTTAAATGTAGATGATGATCTCAAATGAAAACAATCACTCTTTTATATTCTCCACAAAATGAGTAGTTCAACCACCAAGCACACTCACAACTTCAAGTTTGGACTGTGACCATGGGTGGGAATGATTCCACTATAAAAATTATGTTGCCAAAAATAAACCATTGGAAAAAATATGACACGATCTAGGAAGTTAGAAAGGAAACAAAAACATAGGAAAAATATCAAGAATCAAGGGATGACCATACCATTAGAGATACTACAAGTTGTGGCATTAGGGGTCAAGAAATAGAGATTCTAATAAGGGAAAGTTCAAATTTCTAATAAATACAACAATACGGTAGGGGAAAAATGGAAGGGATGACAATATGGATAAGTTTGAAACTCCAAAAGAAAGAATATAAAATCAGATTTGGAAGAAAAGGCATACTCAAGTAGGGAAAACACACAATGGATAGAAATAGGGAAGAAATGGGTATAGAAAAAATATGTAGAAACTTAGCTTGATTATAAATGGGACATAATAATTTTGACATCTAATTAATAATGGCCATAGAGTATACATTCACTTAGATCATGTCCACATTGTATTCCCAATCCATCCTAAGGAGCAACATAAGAGTGTATCTTAAAAAAATTGTTAGACCCCATACCCTACCCAACTTTGTAAATGATAATTTTTTTTATCATTGAGGTAAAGAACACATCTAGCACCACAATCCCCAAGTAAACCCTAGTATTCCCCATCATAAAAATCCAAGAAAAATTATTATCTAACTTTACAATTAAGAGCATCCTTGTAATGTGGAGTAAAGGCAATACTTTTAAAAATATACTACATTAAATGTGAGTTTATTGGTAAAATTCTAATTTATAGGAAAACAGAATATATAATTGACAAACTGGATTTATAATAGTAAATAGCATAAAGAAAATAACTTGGTACCAAAAGTTAGAGTTCATTGTTTAGAAGATAATCATGATGTGCAAATGTATGTGCAATGTATTGTAGTGATTTTTATGTTATATCATCTAAGTCTTTACTATCACCAAAAAATTTATAAAACACATTTTTTTCCTTAGATTTTTAACTCGCCTACACAAGAAAGACAATAAACCAATGTATACCAAATACAAAAATATCAAAAATGAAATTAATTTGTGTATTTTGAAATGAAAATATAAATAAAAAGGAAAAGGAAGAGAGAGAGAATGAAACCTTTGGGTGATTGTATTCTTCCAAATACATGTCATCAAAACAAGAAAAATGGTTGAAACTACTTGGAATCTTGCCAAGAATATTCAAGCATCTAGTTTGATCTTTCAACCTCCATGAGTAGTCATATAGCAAATAGATATTGGAAAACTATGTTTTCTTACCCTATGTGCATCTACGATTAAGAACAACAAATCAAAATCAATCTATGAATATAAAATCCTAGATCTACAAGAATTAATAAAATAAAGCATATAATATTTGATAAAGGATGGTGTTAGTCACTAAAATAATTACCAAATAGAAAAAGATAAATGATATGGAAATAAAGTCTTTGCTACTATCAAAACAAGAAAGGAAACTTATTTAACAACATTACTAGCAAGTGATTAAGAACTACTAATAAGTGATGAAAATATACATTAAGATCATGGAGATGCTAATGCAATGCAACAATTTTTTTCCTTGAGAAATCCTCAACAATGAGTATGCAACCAAGAGAGAAGAGAGAAAGAGATAAATTTCTTGTTATTGTTGGAGATGGAAAGCCAAATCAAAAGATAGGTTTCCAAAAGGATTTCTTGGAAGTTGAAGGGTTTACTTTAGATGTAAGATTTTTTTGGATAAGCAAGCATTACAATAGACAACAAGAAGTAGCTAAGCAAGAAACTGACATTTAAATTTTAAAAAGATTGTGGGATGCTAACGCATTTCATAAAGATTCACACTTCGTGCTCCTATCCTAGAGAAATCACTCAAAATCTTGCACATGATCTTAGTTTTGTGAGAAGAATCAAAATATAATAAATAAATTTGGAAATTTGGTGGAGGTAAATTTCGAGGCTAAGGCTAAAATGATCTCTAAAAAATTCTAAGAGAATAGGCACTAAAGCAAGACTAAAACATAACATGGAATTGTAAGGGTATGCAATTTTTTGTTACAATAACTTTAATATATGGTGCCTATCTTCAAGTGTTCAAAGGCATCTAATTGAGATAGTAGTTTAAAACAATATATTATAGGTTTTAAATGTTATTATTCATATCCAATAATATCCACCATACCACCATAAAAGGTAGTGCTCTAAATATTTTTGAAATTTCCTTTCCAAGAGCTAGGATACCCAAGAAAGCAATTAGATTTTCCTAGGAAAATTGGGTGTAGGAATAATCATTAAACATATATTCAATAGCTTCCAAATCCTATCAACATAAGTTACACTTAACAAGGCCCTATTAATCTTTCTTTGTAGAGAATCCCATGTTAAGATTCATGATTCAAAGAGAGCCACATAAAAGTGTGAGTTTTTAAATGATACTTGACCTTCCAAACAACTTTCCACCACCAAGCTTGATTACCTTGTTCAACAAAGAACATATGCATATCCAATTTTAGTAGTGAATATTCCCAACATAGGTTTTTAGACCAAATCAATTCATCCACACCGTAAAATATGATCCTTAAGTGATTTTTTAATCAAATGATCTACATAATGATTCCACAACTCATGGTTAAGACAAAAAAACCCAAATGATGTGCCCTCACCCATCCTTATTACCAAATAGTAGTATAAGAATGGTTAACAATTTGAGACAACATGAACAATACAATATTATGCTGCTAAGTAAGATACCATCTAATAGCCTGAAAAAGTTCCTACTCTCAATTGATGGGGGTAAGTGCACCAAGATGGTGCACAAAAGGGGGGTTAAAAATGACCACTTTTTTTTTTCTAAAATCAGCTAAACCTGAACTTGGAGGAGTAATTTGAGATTCATGCACTCCAAATTTGAAGATACCAAAAGAACATGAATTGTAGTACTCTGAATCTAGTTTCTAAACTACTAAATTTTTTTAAAAATAGATAAGATTAAGAGGATCAAATGCTTCACGCACACAAAAGTGTTCCTATTTTTTAGAAAAAAACATAACATAGTTTTTGGCATGCACTCCTCACTTTTTTCATTTGCATTTAGTATTTTTAAAAACCCATTGGTAGAAATATAGTTAAGAGTGAGTACTAAAAGTTGTATATTTTTTTGTAATTCTTTATTGAGTACCTTTTTTTATGATTTTTCAAAGTGGATGCATCCTGAAAATTGCATCACATAACTTGCACCAAAATAATAAAAAATGCAAAAAATTTTCAATTTCTAAAGAATGAAGTGTAAAAAATTATGTAAAAAATTATTATATATTTTTTTCAAATTTGGAAAAATATGTCAAAAGTTATTAAAAAAATTCAATACATATGTCTCTGATAACTATGGAAAAATTAGTGAAAGAAATTAAAAATAAACATGTTAATGTAGTTCAAATCTAACAAAATTTATATGGTTGCAAAGCTTAGAAGGTGTGTGAAATTATTGTGGCAATTTTACTAATATTTCATTTATAATGTGTAAACCTAATGACAAGAAAGTTAAAAAATGAGAATGAATGAGAAAATCATGTGAAAATGAGGCAAATGAACCATCCAAGCCTAAGTACAAGCCAAAACATGTATGCATTTTATGCAAGGAAAAAAGAGTATGTGTTTTTGTCAAGCCAAATGCACACATGTTTTGTTAAATACAAAACACGTGTGTGTTTTGTGTAGGTGTTTTATAAAATTAAAAGTAAAAAAATAAAGAAAATAAATAAATTGTTGGTTCATGAATCATGTAAAGAAAATGAAATTATTGAAGAGGGTATAAAACTAAAATCATTGAGTATCTTATTTCAAAGGAAAGTAGTGTAGACGGTATTACAATATATATATATATATATATATATATATATATATATATATATATATATATATATATATATATATATATATATATTTAAAATTTAAAATTAGGAAAAAATGTATTTACATATGCAAAGGCAGATCAACCTAATCTCAATTTCACATTTAAGTACCACTATTGTTAGTTAAAATCTATTGTTACTTTCTCACTTTGATTTAATATATATTGCAAACATTAAATCATAAATCAAACAATATAGTAATTGGTTATTATAAGCATTATAATTGTGCGTTCAATGAGCTTTCATTTTTGCAATCTAGGAGTTATAAGGTTTAGGTTTTAGGGTATAGGAAGTTTGAAGGTTGAAGGTATAGGGCTTAGGGTAGAGTGTATAGGTTTTATGACCTAGGGATGAGTGTAGGGTTTAGAGTTGAGGGTAGTATATGATATATAGTGTATATAGTTGAGGGCATATCATTTAGGATTGAGTGTATAGGGTCGAGGGTTCATCAAGTAGGCTTAGGGCCTAGGGTTAAGGGATATAGTTTAGGTTTGAGGGTATATAATGTAGGGTTTAGGGTCAAGTACATATATGCTTGAGTGTTTATTATATAGGCCTTAGGGTCCAAGGTCAAGAGGGATAGGGTTTAGGGTCATGAGGGTATATGGTATAGGGTTGAGGATTGAGGGTTTAGCCAATAGGCTTTAAGGCCTAGGGTTGAGAGATAGGGTTAGAGTTGAGGGTATAGGGTATAGGTTTTAGGGTTAAGGGTATAGGGTATAGGGTTGAGTATATGGTTACGGGTTTATCCTATTGGTTGTAGTTCCTAGGGTTAAGGTTTAGGGAACTGACAATATAGGGTATAGGGTATAGACTAAATAGTTCCCTAGAACTACCTCTCTCTATCCAACCTATCTCTCTCTATGATTTAAGATTGAGGGATAGGGTTTAGGGTTGATTGCATAGGGTATATAGGTTTTAGAGTTGTGGGTATGGAACTTAGGGTTATGTGTATAGAGCATAGGGTTTTGGTAAGTTAAATCCATTGTAATCCCAAATAACTAGGAAACACATATATGTTTTGTTAAGTTAAAATAATGTACATGTTTTGTAAATCTAAATAGATCACCTAGAATCTAGATCAACTAGATCAAGGAGGTCAAGGAGGTCAACTAGATCAATGAGGTTGAGGAGATCAACTATATGATGATCAAGAATGACTTATGTTTTAATGAT
This sequence comes from Sequoia sempervirens, assembly GCA_007258455.2. Lineage (NCBI taxonomy): Eukaryota > Viridiplantae > Streptophyta > Pinopsida > Cupressales > Cupressaceae > Sequoia > Sequoia sempervirens. The sequence continues at coordinate 1,012,608,362 of VDFB02281492.1, read as the reverse complement.
GATTATGATATGAATGTACTAATAATGATGTTTCTAAGTTGGTGTATGTGATTTATGACATATGTAGGTGAATGTTAATGTAGATATATATATTTGGTTTAAAATGAATCTAGATGTATCTAATGAAGAATGTATATGTATGTTGTTGATATGAAATGTCATAAACAGGTAAGATGATAAGATTCTTAGAATAAAAAATCTAAACACTTCAGATGAAAACATGAAATGATCATAATATGCTTAGAATAACAAATCTAAACACTTTAGATAAAATGTAATGTTGATAGATGCTACAAATAGTTCAAATATAAACACTTTAGATGAAAATGCAATGATGATAAGATGCTTAGAATAACAAAGCTAGACACTTAAGATGAAAATTCAATGATGAGAAAATGCTTACTATAATAAATCTAAAGACTTAAGACAAAAATGCAATGATGAGATGAGTTGGATGGAGATGACGACCAGGAGACTATCTTAATACAATGAGTGTAGGGAGATATGGAAGAAATAGAGAATGAATGTGCACATATAATCCTTGATTAGGAAAGAGAAAAATGATGGTGACCAAAAAGAAGATATGGGATGGGATTAGGTGTATTTGGCTTTAGTTCCTAAGGTTGAGGGATAAGGTTTAGGAAACTGATAGTATAGGGTATATGGTTTCTAGAGTTAAATGGGTATATCTAGTTTAGGGTTATGTCTCACATCTCCCCCTCTCTACTCTCCTTCCCATCTCTATTGTTCTCTATCTCACTTATCTCTCTCCTCTAGATCTACCTCTCTATCAATCCCCTTTCTATTCTACTTCCCATCTCTATTGCTCTCTATCTCACTCATATCTCTCCTTTAGATCTACCTCCCTCTATCTAACCTCTCTCTCCACTATCTCTGTAGGGTTTTGAGTTAAATGGGTATATAGTTTAAGGTTAAGTCTCACATCTCCCCCTCTCTACTCTCCTCCCCATCTCTATTGTTTTGTATCACCTCTCCCTCCCTCCCTATGTAGATCTCTCTTCTCTCTATCTCACATTTTCCCTCTATCTCAAATCTCTCTAAATTATTCACTATTTAGGGTATAGGGCCTATGGTTTAGGGGTTTAGGGTTGATGGTTTATGATGGAGAGTTGATATTTGAGGGTTTAGGGATTAAATTTAATTATATTTAGATTTCAACACATTAAATTCTCTATGTTGGGTTTTAGGGTTTAACATATATTGTATAATGTTTATGTATTAGGTTTTATGATTGATGTTATAGGTCCTAGGGTTGAGGGATAGGGTTTAAGGTTGGGGGTTGAGGGTATAGGGTATAAGGTTGAATGTATATGGTTGAGGGTTTATTATATAGTCCTTAGGGTCTAAGGTTGAGGGATAGGGTTTAGGGTCAAGAGGGTATATGGTATAGGGTTGAGGGTTCAGCCTATAGGATTTAAGGCCTAGGGGTGTGTTGTGCAGTTTTTCGCACACATGCTCCGCTGGAAGCAAGGACCCTCTTTTGCTTTGGTTTTGGTGTTCTGGCCCTTTTCTTTTGTGTTTTTTGCCTTATTTAGGCATGTGCTTTAATGTCTATTTTGAATGCCTAAGTGTTTCCCCAGGTTGTTCTTTGAAAATCTTAAGTTCTGGGTGGTTTCAGGCTTTTTCCCTGATTCGGGATTTTCCATCCTGTCCGGATTTTCCCAGATCCCATGTGGTTTCCGGCTGGGCTTTTGTCGCTCGGGGATTTTGGGTCTTCACGGATTTCCGCATGATCTGAATTTTCTCGGTTTTCGCCCTGCCATCGGTTTCCCAGCTTCCCTTCTCTGGTTGTCTTGTCTATGGCATTAATGGCTTCGTACGTGCTTTGAAAACTAGATTCTGCTTGATTTCTAAGATCTCTTGCGCCATTATGTCCGGGATTTTCCATCACTTGAGCTAAGGAGTGCTTCTTTGCAATTGTTGGATTTTGTTTTGGGGCGTTTAGCTTTGGTTTGATTAATTTGGTGGTGGTTTCTTGTGCATTCTTGCCGGTGTCGGTTGTGGGCTCTTGCTACTGCTAGGATCAATTCCCACTCTGTAATGGTATGTGCCTAATTGCTCTGCTTTGAATTGATTGAATTATGAATGGCATGTTGGTAGTGTGAATCTTGTCGAATTTAAATTTCAGTGTAGTTGCTTATTCTATGCTAGGGTTATTCGGTATTGCACCCTTTGTCATCTCCCAGGCGAGTTTTGAGCTCATGTATCCATCTGCATTTCGATGCATTTTTCCCAGGAGTAATTAGTAAACCCTAGTGGTGACTCACCAGTGGAGGTAAGTAAATTCTGAGCTTGGCTATGTTTTCATGATGGATGGTGAGGTATGAAACCTAGGGCGGGGCCAGGTCTGGTTATCTCATTTTAAAATTGACCTGGGGCGTAGAGAAAATTCATAAAGGGCCCATTCCTAGCTTGCCCTAGTTTAAACTTTTCGAAATCCTTAGTGGGTTCAATGTCTGGGTGAAATCGTGCCTTAGTGTCGCAATCCGGGATGGTAAATCCCTTCCAAGCTCTCTTCGCTGTGACCTTTCATCTTCGGCAAGACCATATGCGGATCACCTTGGGGTTTTCCAAAGCAATCTTCATTTGTTATGTCTTGTCGTCGTGACACTATCATTTTATACCAATGAGATCTTGTAACCTTAATCGGCAGGACCTTTACCTTCGCCAAGACCTCACCCTGCGGGGAGATCTCTCATCAACCTGCTTGTTCATGTTTTCCTTTGGCAAGACACACCCCGGGTCACCAAGATATCATGACAGGGTCTGGCAGCTCTTTTGATAGTCATGTTGTTTTGCCAGGACATCCATCCTTCGGTGAAACCTTTCGCCAAGTTTTGTTCTTTCTGTCACTGTAGCATCCACCTTTTGCTGGGACCTTACCGCAAAAATCCATTCTCTTGCCGATCCCTTCAGGATTCGCTGTGAAATAACATGTTCACTGGGACTTTACAGCGAACTCCCCACTTTCATCGAGTCCTCCGCTTCGGCGAGACTCCTAGCATTTTCCGAGACGTTGTAGCGAGGCCTTCTGTTTTGTGAGCCCAGACCTTGTCATTGAGACCTCTCGCCAAATGTAAGCCTAGCCCTGGTTGGTGGAACATTTCCATTTCACTGGGACCTCCCACCGAAAGCTTGAAGTTATACTGAGGTGTTTGCTTGGGCCCGCCGGTCGGTGAGACATGTAATTTTCGCCCAAACCTTACCCCGACCACCCTGGGCTCATTCCGATTTGTTTGCTATGTCCCTTTCTCACCGGGGCATCTCACCAAAACTGCCATGTCTTGGCGAGATCCTTCCGATAGCGCCTTTAGGCGTAACCTCGCCCCTTCGCCAAGACTTCTTCGCGAGATCCCAACTTATGCCGAAGTCCTCACTCTGGATTCTCCTTTGGTTCGGAACTCCGTGCTACCCACGGATGTCCATCAAGGCTGGATTTCTCCGAAATTCGGTGTTCCCTTGATTTTTCGAAAATCCTTTTGGGCTTGCTCTTTGCGGAAATCCGTCCCTCGTGGATTTTCCCGAAACTTGATGAAATGCGAAGGAATATTGAATAGCATGACATGTTGGTGATTTTCAATGCATTTTCTGATTACTTCATGTCACATTGGGATTTCCCACGTGGTTTACTGATGAAAAATGATCAAATTTAGGGGTTAAGTAGGTGTTTCTTGGTTACTCCATTGGAATCTGAGCGGACTGGAATTTTCTGAAATTCCTCTCTGGCTCAGATTCCGCGGGTGGCCTTGAAACCTGAAAATTGTTGTGGTCATTCCATATGAATTTTAATGGCACCATGATTGTGTGAGTTGCATTCTAATGGTGTTTTGATAATTGAACCTTTCTTTCTTGTGATTCAATTGGGAAAGATGTTGTCATGACAACTGAATGGTTGAAACAGGTAATGGCACAGGATAAAGAGGACACCAACCTCCTCCTATAGAAAACCAGAACTCTAATGGAGTACACCCGGGACAGATTGGTGAGCGATGGGATTCTTCCTTCTTCCAGAGCTGCCGAGCCATGGGAATGGTTTGAAACGTTGCAAATCCAGCAGAAAGTGTTGAGGAAGATTTACAAATAGAGAAAGAGCATTGATGACGCACTAGCAGGCGTCTATGATGGCTCCATTACCTTCTTTGGGATCATGACAGGAAGGAGGAGGATTGCGCCCAAGTACTTGAGTCTGGAACAGTTGCGAGAATGGTGGCATGAGGTGTACGCACCACTTGATGATGTTTCTATTTCTGAGCACCAACTGGATGATGCGGCCACCTACCTCGCAGTTATTGATAAGTATGTGACAGGTAAGGCAGAGTGGGATAGGTCAGTCAAACACTCAAGGGAGGAGATTGCGTCCATTGAGAGGCAACTTAGGGTTCTGCCAGTACCACCTGTAGCCGACCTAGATGGGGCGTTCTTGATGCTACATGAAGAGTCAAATCGATGCAAAGACAATAGGGAAGAGAGTTGATGCTAGGCTACGGTGCGATTTGTGCTTCCCCATTATCTTCCCGCATGTCATTCGAGCTTCATTACGGATCCTAGGTTGACCTCAACGGGACGCGCATTTATTACCTGTTTGACCCATTTTGAAGGCTCCTGGTCGGGTGGTTGTGCCGAGTTATTGCTACCAAACCCCTGCTTGGCTGACGGGTTCTATGGAGTTTCTATATATCGGGCATTTCGCCTCTTTGTAAAGGGTTTGTTAGAACAGTTACAATAGAGTTAGAATCTGGTTAGAGAATTTTGTTAGGTAGTTTAGTCAGTAGTTAGAAGCAAGTAGGTCTTCTCAAGCAAATACTGTAACAAAAAACCAGAATTGTTGCTACGGTGGACAAGTTGAATACAAAAATGACATTGTGATTTGGTGCCATTCTTGTTTCTTTGTTCTTTGTGTGGTTCTTGTCATCTTATCTTTAAAATTTCTGTGAGAAGGTTAATAGTAGTGCTAGATTCGATTAATAATGTTTGTGATTTACTACTTGAATGTTGTAGCAATCCTTCAATCCATACTTTTCGCAACCAACTGATTGTTAGTTGCTTTGCAAAGTTAGCCTGGACTTCATTTTCTTTGTGCTTAGTTCGATTGTGAAGATTCATTCATCTCAATTGTAAAAGGGGTTGTTGTATGAATGTTCATGATTTGAAAATCTTAACACCTCAGAAGATTGCACTGTTTTCTATGAGATTGTAGATTTATCTTGGTTAAGCAGAGATCGGTTTGAGAAGGATTGGTCTGTTCGGGTGTTGGTTGCTTTCATTGTTAATCTTAGGAATAGTGTTAGATTTAGAAATCTCTTTAAAACCCTCACTCTTTTGTATTTCTTTGATTTCTAGGTTTAAATTAGGATTGAAACGTCACCAGTTTGTTAAATCTGACAAAATTGATTCCATAGCTTGCTTGTAGTAAGGTCCCATTGTGATTACCAGCAATTTCATATTTATCACTGAGTTGTTTATGCACTGTCAAGACCTGACATGAATACCTTGGGGTTATCTCTTGAGGCTTGCTAATAGAGATTTACCTTTTAAGAGAGATAGGATATTGCATCTTGTCTGTGTTGTTTTTGTTGTGCAGAAACAGCGATCAACAGGTTGAGGGATAGGGTTTAAGGTTTAGGGTTGAGGGTTTAGGGTTTAGGGTTTAGGGTATAGGTTATAGGATTGAGTATATGGTTTAGAGTTGAGAGTATAATATTGAGTTATAAGGTTTAGGTTTGAGGGTGTAGGAACCTTGAGGGTTGAAGGTATAAGGTTTAGGGTCTAGAGTGTATAGGTATTACAACCAAGGGTTTAGTGTAGGGTTTAGAGTATAGGGTATATAATATAGTGTATAGGGTATATCATTTAGGAATGTATAGGGTCAAGGGTTCATGCAATAGGCCTTAGGGCCTATGGTTGAGGGTATAGGGTATAGGGTATAGGGTTGACTATATATGGTTGAGGGTTTATTATAGAGGCCTTAGGGTATGAGTTTGAGGGATAGGGTTTAGGGTCAAGAGGGTATATTGTATAGAGTTGAGGGTTTAGTATATAAGCTATAAGGCTTAGGGTTGAGGTATAGGGTTTAGGGTTTAGGGTTGAGTATATGGTTTAGGGTTGAGAGTATAAGATTGAGTTATAAGGTTTAGGTTTGAGGGTATAAGAATCTGGAGGGTTGAAGATATAAGGTTTAGGGTAGATTCTATAGGTTTTATGACCTAGGGCTGAGTGTAGGGTTTAGAGTATAGGGTATATGATGTATATGGTTTATGGTATGCCATTTAGAATTATTTGGAATTAGATATGGGATGGAATTATGTGTATTTGGAATGCAATAATTGAACTGTAATGTAGAGAGCACTTAAATTGATAATGGATGTGATTCTATTCACTAGGGTATGAGGAACCAAGGTGACTATGTATCACATGTATAGGATTGACACAACAAACACACAAGTTGTTCCAACATCCTACAAATTCACAAAGGGATTTGGAGGGGTTGATGTTGGAAAACCACAATCACAAGATGATTCCCTAGTGTAACACGAGATCACAATGAATCTTGGTGGGTACAACACTAGACAACCAAGAAAACACGATCACCAAAAGCCAAGACATGCCCCTGTTTCTACTAGTCAAAGAACAACATGATATCCTTTGCCATAAGGATGATAGGTGGGTTGATGTAGTATGATATGAGGAACAATATATCCTATGAAGACCAAAGATATATGGGATAGATTTTAGGATTCTAATGACAAGGGATGGTCAAGATAATTAGAATTTTAGGGGGATAACAATTTTTTTTGCAGGTACAAGCTTGGTGACACATGAACACAAGGACAAGAACCTAATGACAAAAATATACAAGATATAGGCACCTTCAGGTTTGAAGGTACTTAGTTTAGGGTTGAGTGTGTAGGATTTATGGCCAAGCGCTGAGTGTAGGGTTTGAGGTTGAGGGTATATGATATAAGGTATAGGTTTGAGGGTATAACATTTAAGATTGAGTGTATGGGGGATCGAGAGTTCATCCTATAGGATTTAGGGCCTAGGGTTGAGTGATAAGGTTTAGGGTTGAGGGTATATGATATAGGGTTTAGGATTGAGTTTATATGGTTGAGGGTTTATCATACAGGCCTTAGGGCCCAAGGTTGAGGGATAGGGTTTAGGTTCAAGAGGGTATATGGCATAGGGTTGAGGGTTTAGCCTATAGGCTTTAGGGTCTAGGATTGAGGGATAAGGTTCAAGGTACATATGGTATAAGGTTTAGGGTTGAGTATATGGTTAAGGGTTTAAACTATTGGCCAAAACTAAGAAAAAACATGTAAGTGTTTTGTTAAGTTAAAAGCATGTATGTGTATTATAACGGTAAATGAATCATTGAAACTCAAAACTAAATAAAACACATACATGTTTTGTTAAGTTAAAAGAATGTGCATGCTGTGAAAACTTAAAACTAAATAAAACACATATGCTTTTGTTAAGTTAAAAAAATGCACGTATTTTGTGAAGTTAAAAACACATACGTGTTTTGTGAACTTAAAATTTCCAACCTATGTAAGGAGAGAAACGTTGTGGTGGAGAGAAACGTAGATATCCAATGTGACCTCATCCTGGCCAAATCTATACAACACAGATATGGGTTAATGTCTTTGTCCTAGTAGAATCCAACATAGAAATGGGTGTGACGATCAAGTGTCCATTAAACACTTAGATGCAACGGGTCTTAGATTCATCAATTGCATAGATTGCCCTGAGCTTTTCAGACATAACAATTCAAATTTGTATTTATAAAATTTTGACAGCCTCGAGCTTTTAAAAAATGGAAGCTCTACAATATTGTACTGTTGTGCACTCTGAGATTTGCAATACACCTATGTTAATTCTTCTTCGATATTTTATTAAATTTATGTACCACCTATTATATCCTCTATGCATAAACGTGCCCACAACAACAAAGGACTCAATGGATGCTTTGTTAAACTCTATTTTACAACTGCTTAAAGGTATGGAAGCCATAGCCGATGGGTCAAATCATTTAATGTGGCCCCTGCAAAGTGTGCTCACCATTACACCACTCAGTTCACTGCTTCTTTATCCACTCAATCCACTACTTCTTTATTAGTTTGAAGTTTAATTTTGTTTGCTTTATATTACATCATTACTATTTTCCTTTTGTCTTTCAATAATCTCTCTATTACACCAACTTTATTTATGTGTTCCTTCTTTTTATCACCATTTTTATCTAAAGACAACCTCCATTTATTGTGTTCTGTGAAGTGTGCATATCATGGCGAGCCATATTGTGTTTGGAGTTGAATGTTCCTACGCTCGTCAAAAGGCCGTGAAAGAAGATGAGAAAGATGAGTAATAAGGGGAGGATGTGTCATGGGAGGAGATGGTAGATGATCAGATCAGAAGGCTTGTCAACATCAGAAAGGAGGGTACTCAGGAGGTGATCATAAAAAAAATTGATAGTTCCTGTTGGGTGGATGGGCGCACTCATGACGACATTATTCTACTTCAGTTCATTGAAAGCATGATCCAAGTGATGGGGAGCTTAGTTGTGGGGTCATCCTATGTACATCATCTAGTCACTCATGACATTGCTAATATGGTCAAATATGAGATGGATTTGATCCTTGAGTTCCCGACCAATGGTTCTTGCAAGTATCTTTGATGCTACCATTATGAATAGGAAAGGTGTGGTTGTGAAGGCCCTGCAGCTATACAAGGAAGGGATTGAGAAGAGAAAACTCTCTAATTTTGGAGAATTCATTGGAAACAATGGGGATCTCCATAATGCCTCTCAGCTTGAGCGGGGATTTGTATTTTGGGAGGGAATGATGTTCATTGTATGAAATTATGTAACTCTTTTTTTTCGATTAATATAACGAGCTAATCTAAAAAAGTATATCATTAAAACGTGCACACATTTTGTTTCTACAAAAATGCATGCACGTTTTGTTTCTATGAAAATGTGTGTACGTTTTGTTTCTATTAAAATGTGTGTGTTTTGTTTCTATAAAAATGTATGCATGTTTTTATTCAAATAATGCACTCGTGTTATGGTTTGAATTTTTTGATCCATAACATGATCACATTATTTGAATTTTTTCAAATTACGAACGTGTTTTGATCATTTTTGCATATTTGGCCACTTTTTTGTACCCCGTCTTGGTGCACATGCCCATGGATTTACCCCAATTCTCAAATTTCCACCATTTCTAGTTTTCTAAACATGTAAATTATCAATTATCGACACCTAAAATTGACCATTACATTTACAAACTTATTCCAAATTCATTTGTTCCTGATCCCATATATTAATTAAATAAGGACATATTTATTTAATTAATATTTTTTATTTATTCTTATTTTCATCAAATCCCCATCATCTATGTGTAATCTACCTTTCTAATTTTCAACCAACTTGGTGTTTATGGGTAGACTCACAATTCAAAGGATAAGTTATTGGTTGAACAGTTCATCAAACCCTCACAAAGGCTTCATTTAATTATCAACTAGGGCTTTGTAAGATTTTGATGATGTTGGCACTATATGTGCATTCATGGACTCTACATGACCTATATCAATGAGTATAGGTAGTTTACACTTGTGTTGAAAATAGTAAAGGATGGAAAAGGAAATAAATCATTAAATTTCAAAACAATGGAAATAGCATAAGTTGTTACTTATGCTACGTGTGCCTACTACATAGGATTGTAACTACTAACTATCAAATATGAACTTAAAACTAACTGATATCATTAATTACTAACTCCTAACTTCTAACTTCTACCTTCTACCTTCTCTGTAGAACAACTCAATGAAACATTACAGAATGGAATTCATGCTACAAAATATCATTCACATTCATATAATTGAGAGTTTATCTTAAATGAATGCAAAAATATAACATCTAATCTAATGACAGGAAACAAGGTGGGTTGACAGTACCTCAAGTGGCCCTTGCTTGAGTTGTTGTGCCCACAAGAGAAATTAAATATACAGTTACTAGATCAAAAAATCATGACAATAACTAAACTCTTTTATTGCATAGAAACTGAGTGTCTTACAATCTGACAAGAATCTATATAGATCTTTCATTCAAAAATGGACATCTATTGCAACATTGATAACAAAAATCTAATAGTAATTAATTTGCAATTTGTAAAAAAATCATCTATCACTAGATCACTAGATTTACTCCTCAACCATAAACCCCAATATATAGGATCGAGAGGAATATTATTCATAAAAGGATTAAAAAAATAATATAAATGCATATATCCACTCTCCCTCAAGAATAGGGAGACAAATAGTCTCAGTACAACTAAAAACCATAATTGAGAAAAATAGAAGAAGAGAAGTAAAACTAAAACTCTACCCTAATGGTTTGACAAAGATGTGCTCCATGAGAACTGTCACGTAGGGGCTTTCCTTGTCAAAGTGGACCTCCTTCCTCTTGTCGCTTTCTTTGGTGATTTGGTGACTCACGATTGACCATTTTTAATGGTCACCTTCATTATCTCCTAGGACTGTCACATTTTCCAGCATTCTGGATCCTCCCCTATAACTACCTATGGTCTTTTTGTTGCGGTCTAGAAATCCAATTGTTGCGGGCTATAATTCTTCTGGCTGCAAAAGGTTAGTTTCATCCTAAAGCATACACATCATTAATAGCCATGAATCAAGCATATAATCATACTAAATTTAATGAATATTGACACATTCATTCATGCAAATATCATCATATCATAATTATACTTCTACATACTAAAGTTTGGTTTAAGGTGCATAAAAGATGTAAAAGATGTGTATGTTTCAAGATTGTTTATAAACTTAGTAGATTTAAATGCTTAAAATACATAAGCTAAATGGAAGAAAACTAGCTATTATCTAGACCCATTATTCCCCCCAACTAAAGTATTTTCTTGTCCTCAAGCAAATTTTAAGGCTTGAGGTTATACTACAGATAATAGCCTTTTTGGCATGAAAGCTTAGTCAACCTTGTATTTCTTTTTGCTTCTTATTCCCCATGTTTCTTCCCTGTCCAATGTGGTAATGGAAAGAGTAGAATAGGTAGATGAAAGGTAAGTGGAAACCACTTAATTCCATTGTCCCTTGCAATGTCTATGTACTTATGAGATCTTTGAAAAATGGCTACAAAATTATAAAGGGAGTGTGGTTCCTTTCTCTTCAACTCAGGGGTTAGCTCTTCTCATCTTTTCTATACAAACTTGAAGGTTTGATTAATAGGTCTTGTAGCTACTCTCTTCATCCTTATATAATCCTATTCTCTAATGTTCATTATCTTCCTTCCCACACCTCTGTAATCTAAAAGCTCTAACCACTAGTTTATGAATGCATTGGGATCCACTAATTCCAAAGCTACAAAGCAATATATTTTTCCTTCTCATTGTATTCTTATAAAATTTCACCCCTCTGCTACTCATTTGTTATATAGGAGGTTAAATCTCTAGTTTGTAGATATCCTACAAAAGGTAAAGAATTCCAAGCAATTTCATTTGAAAGAATATAACTATGCAGGTATAATTCATAAGGTTGATCCTACATTTCAAATGTGGAATCATGAAAAGTTTCTAAGAACAAGAATTTTTGTTCATTTCTATAGGAAGATCACTGATTAATTGACTAAACTAGAAACATCAAAAAAATTCTTGTAGGAATAAGGCATAAACCCTAGTAGGCAACCAACACTTGAGTAACTGTGCAATTTTGTCTGCTCTCTTCAATTTTCATCTTCAACTTTTTTACTTCAATTTCTTGTTTCTCCAATGCCTAGGTGTGATTGGAAATTATTTCAACTTTTTATTTTTCTCAATCCTTCTTTTGTTGGGAGAACTCGTGTTCTTTTCCAAAGTTCCAAACCTAAGGACACCATAGTTGCTCTAGTGGGGGTTCTTATTTGAGGAATTAGGCCCTTGGATAATGGTTTCTTTTCTTCCGATTCTACAATAGTGAGTTGTGCTAGTATCTCCAATTCGGACCCATGCTCAAACTTACTAAGCTTCTCCTCCAATTCTTTAATTCTGACATCCCTCTCACTATCCTTTTGTTGATAGGTCTTTAACAATTCCTTTAATTGTTTTATTCTTCCTATTACTTCCTACAACTCTTTCTAACATTTCATTTTTCTATAAAAAGTTTTCATGTTTTATAAAAAATTGGTCATGCCCCTCACTTGTATATTTACAACTCTTAGAATCAGGGCTTTTTGAGGATCTCCTCATTTTCCTAGCTACAAAAACATCTTATGAATTTGATTCAGAAGTGAAGGTAAGTACATTGATTGAACAACTAGTACATTCTCATTTCCAAGGGAATCCTTCTCTAATTTAGGATTTGTTTCAATTGTAACATCTTATTTTTATTTTTTGCTTGTGCCCTTCATTGGTCCTTTCTTCTTTAGGTGGTGAGATCGCCTCCTAGGTTGTGTGGGTCTCTTCTTCCCTTTTACAAGTGCAAAATAAAATTATCTACCTTTCCTTTTCTTGCCTTTTAGTATTTTCTTTGAAATAGGGGTTCTTGCTTATCCTTTATTAGGTTGCACTACAAAGGCTACAGGCTATGTTTCTTGCAAGCCCTACTCCTTTGATTCTCTCATGTTGCGGGTAGGTGATGCAACAAGGGAGATAAAGGGAATTTCCCTTTCTGAAGCAACAATAGATTCTTCCATTATTTGTTCTTGGCCCCTGTTATCTTCATTGGACACTTCAATGATATTATTGATATTGTTATAGCCAAGAAAATTTTTCCATGAAACATTTGGAAATTGAGTCCTAAGACTCCTCTTTATCAACAATGTTACCAAAAAAAAATGAGACAATTACATGTTATTTCTCTTCCTCTTATATGCAGATGAAATTCTCTTTAGCAAATTATACAAGAAATTAGGTACATTGACATGCCTACCATAGTGAAGATTACTCAACAATTTAAAATAAATAGTATATAACAAGGATTGTCTCCCATCACATGTTAAATACTTAACTATATAGGAAGCGACTAAAGCCCAGAGCCATGGTAAAGATAATCATTTAGTACCTTGGGAAGATGACTCTAGGTTTTCTCTTGGCTAGGAGAATTCACTTCTTATAGCAATGAAATTTTCCCTAACTCAAAACTCTTATCCTATCCTTAGCAATCCAGATACATCATCTCCTATCCTTGGAAATCCAAATACTTCAACAATAGCAACTATTGAGGCGTCAACCTTTAAGCCCCTAACAACTGCTTCATCTTTTTGTAATGTGGTTGTAAACTACTGGGTCATTACCTCATTAAACTCTATGATCCTTAGAAAATATTGTAACTAGCTAGCTTGTTGGAAAATAGGCAAACATAACTTGTCATCTAGCAGTTGATTGTATGTTGGTGGTTCTCTACATATTATGTTGCCTCCCATGATAATGCTCTACTCTATTCTTGTTCATTTTTTTGTCTACTACTCAAATTACACCACTTGCAATATGTCTGAATGTTATTACCTCTCAATTCAACTACCTCAAATCCTTTTCTCTCTTCTAAGATTGTATCATTTGAAAATAGAGAAAACAAAATGAAACAAAGCTTTTGTAGAGAGTCTTTAAAAATCAAGAAAATAAGGAAACCCCTTCCCCAACTAAGATACTAAGTTCCCTCACTTAGTGAGTACGATTTTGGTGGAGGGTGAAATGAAAAGTAGTGGAAGATCAATTAAGATATGTTGCATGCAAGATTGAAGTATAAAAATGCATAAAATTAATAATTCTCTATGTTAATTATGATAAATTAATGTGTGTACATGTAGGAATAGGTGGAAGTGAAGTTCAATTCATGTGAAGTAATTGAATGTCACCTGCAGTTGAATTGATGTGATATGTACTTATAGTGATGAGGTTTGTGCAATGGTAATTTGAAATGAGTGACAACTTATGTGTGATGTGTGGAAATTGATAGATGGAAAGGTTGCAGAGTGTACAAAATGGGTGAGGCGATAGTAATGGTATGGTACGTTTGAGGTGGTAGGATGGTTATGTGTTAATGGAAAGATGTTGCATGCAGTGAAGTGAAATGTGCATAGTTTCATGTGTGAAAATATAGTTTATGAAGTTACAATGGACATGCAATGAATGCAGGTGTTGATGGAAATGACTAACAGACAAATACTATGAGCTTATGCAATAATAGGTCCCTTTTGTAGTTTTGTCACTTAGCGACATGATGTTTTAGGTCCTTGTTGCTTATGTGGTCTTGACTTAGAAAATGAGGTTCACCGAATGTCACATGTGTAGTGTGTGCATGTGAAATTTGGGATGAAATCATACCTTTGGAACATCGGTGGGTGAGTTGTGTAGCTTGTCTATTGATTCATGTGTAGAACTGGTTTTCTCTGTTTCATTTTTATGTTAGGTTCAATCTCCATTTCAAGTTCAATCTTCATTTTAGGTTCAATCTCCATTTCAGGTTCAATCTCTATTTCAAGTTCAATCTTCATTTCACTTGTTTAATCTCCATTTCAAGTTCAAACTGTTGTAGTAATACAAGAAGGAAATCACCCTTCTCTAATGGTTTCTTATAAAGCTTCAGTTTGTTTCCATTTACAAGTAATGAGAACCTTACTTCGTCTATTATTTGTAGCTACACTGCTCCATTTTCGAATATTGTCTTTATCTCATATGGCCCAAGCCATCTAGTTTGTAGTTTCCCTTTGTAATCTTTATACCTGGATTCATATAGTAGAGCCCAATTGCCTACATTGAATTCCTTTTTCTTTATAAACTAGTCATGGCAACAAATCCTTTGATTCTAAATAACTTCAGTGTGGTGTATGGCTTCCATCCTTATCCAATACATTTAAGTTGTGCAATCCCTCTTGTTGTGATGTGGACAAATCCATACCTAGTTTTACTATTGTCCTTAATGTCTTGTACTTAAACTCTATAGGAAATACTGCTTTCTTGCCATACACCAGTTGATATGTTTTAAAGCCTATTGTGGTCTTCCAAGTTGTTTTATATTCCAAAACTACCCTAGGCAACTTCGTTTCCCAATCCTACTTATGAATTTGCATTCTCTTGGTGAGGATGTTCTCAATTTCCCTATTTGTGACTTCCACTTGCCCATTTTCTTGAGGGTGATAAGGTGTGGAATTTCTATGTTTGATCTCATATTCTTGAACTAATTTTGTGATCAAATTTTATGTGAATTGAGGTCCTTGGTCTCTAATAATTTCACTTGGAACTCCATATCTTGTGAATATATCTTCATAGAGGAATTTTGCCACATTCTCATCTCTTGCAAGTTGTAAATCCTTAGCCTCCACCCATTTAGTAAGGTATTTTGTACAAATTAGTATGCATTATTTATTGTTTGATGTTGGTGAAATAGGTGCAATAAATTCTAATACCCATTTGTCAAATGTTACTATTGTCCATCGTGGCTGCAATGACATTTCATCTAATTTTTTTGGCCTTCTCATTCTTTGACATCTATCACAAATCCTAGTATACTTCACTGCATCTTTATGAAGATTTTTCCAACAATAGTCAATGTTGAGAATCTTAAGAGTTTTCATCTTTTTTGCAAAGTGTACCCCACAGGGTTCATCATGGTATGCTTGAGGATATCATATATCTCACCTTCTCTGATGTATCTTCTCAATATGTTATTTGGGACTATGTAGAATAAGTATCCAACTATCCATGAGTATGGAAAACCTTTCTAAACTAGTTTCCTCTTCTCGTTTGGTGAGAAATGGGGTGGTGTCTTTCCTATTGCTAGATAGTTGGCAATATCTATATACCAAGGTGTATGCAGTGATAGAGAAAATAAATGCTCATATGGAAATGAGTCATTAACAACATCCTTCAAGGATTTGGTTGGTAGCCTGGATAGAAAATATGCTACTACATTTACTTTACCTAGCTTACACACAATGGTAATGTCAAGTTCTTAAAGTAACAGTAACCACCTGACAAGCTTGCCACCAACTACTAGTTTTTTATGAGATACCTTATGGTTGTATGGTCAGTGTGTATGAACATTGAGTACCCTATAATGTAATTTATGAACTTATTTATGTGTAAACTACTACCAACATTTCCTTTTCTATCACCGTATAATTGAGTTCTGCCCCTTGAAGATTTTTGTTGATGTACTATGACATACTCTTTGTTTTCCTCTTTTTATCCTATGACTGCTCCTATTGCAAAATCAAAAGAGTCTATATGAATATGAAAAGGAATATTCCAATTTTTTCCTCTCAATATAGGTGTCTTAGTGTTTCTTTGAGAGCTTCAAAGGCAATTTGACAGGCATGCGTTCATTCAAACTCTACATCTTTGGATAATAGGAAAAATAGCAGAGCTACAATTTTGCTAAAATTTTGGATAAATATTTTGTAGTATCCAACATGGTCAAGGAAAATTTTAACATCCTTTTATCTTTGATTCACAAGGATTGTTGATATCACTTCAATTTTTGGGGGGTCTACTTTAATTATTTCATTGGACACAAAATGTCTCTGAACAACTCCCTCAGTCATCATCATGTAGCATTTTTCATGACTTAGGGACAGGTTGTGTTCTTTACAACTCTTTAGTACCTTTTCTAAATTTCCAAGTGCTTCATCATAGGTATTCCCATAAGTTAGGAAATCATCCATGTAAACATCCATGGATTCATGTGAAAAGTTTGAGAATATGCTCAGTACTACCCTTTGGAAGGTGGTTGGTGCATCACATAACCCAAATGGAAAGATAGAATAAGCATATGTGCCCCAAGGGAATGTGAAAGTTGTCTTGTCTTGGTCTTATGGGGTTATCTTAATTTGATTATAGCCACTAAATTCATCCAAAAAGGAAAAGGACTTCTTACTTGCTAATGAATCAAGTACTTGGTCAATGAATGGGAGAGGAAATTGTTCCTTCCTAGTTGTAGTATTCAATTCACTCTAGCACACACTCCCTCTCTCTCTCCATTTATCCCCTTTTCTAGGCACTATCACTAGGGGTGACACCCACTGACTATCAGAGATAGGATAAATAAATCCTACATCCAGTATTTTTTGTAATTTTGATTTAACAATTTCTCTGATTGCAGGGTTCATTCTCCTTTTAGATTTCCTAACTAGTTTTAAACCATCATTGATGTAAATCCTATACATCCATAAGTCTAGTTCTATCCCCTTCATTATCATAGTAATCCCATGCAAAGGATGTTGCATGTGTCTTCAACATAGTCAATAATGAGGTCTATTGTGCAACAATCAGTTAACTATTTGCATTCAATGTTTTGTCTAACATAATCCCTAAAGTTAGAGATGTTTGAATTGATGAGATGAAAAGTTCTACTATGTTTGGAATTGTATAGGAGTAAATTTTCACCCCATGTGCAAATTCTCTTTTTTCCTTTATCCACCTTAGAAAACCAAGTTCGGAGGCTTAATTACAAATAAGCCCATTGCTTTCATCACATTTGGCACTTGTTTTGAGCATTGGAGGTGTTTCTATTGGGGACACCTGCATGATGCGCAAATGTCTGTGTGGTGTCCTTACGACCCTAGCAAATTCTTGCGGCTGAACCTGCAAAGGTGTTACACTTCTCATTGGGAGTCAAGTTGTAACACCCCCTTCGGCCAACTAGCTTGAATATGGTCTTTTCTTCATCTCCTTTTCAAATTCATTCCTTCTACTGGCATTTCATCTTCTACATAGCTTCAAGCATTCAACCTCGTACTCTTGAACTCACTCTCAAGCATTCTAGCAGCATTTCAAACATTCCATTGCAACAAAATTTTCACTCCATCACTTTGGTAGAGCAAGTTTGGGACCACATGTAATACCTCGTCTTGTAACCTAAGGAATGATGCATTGGATGCGAAAGTGTAATAAATTTTTTTTTATAAATGTATTTATTTGCTTAATTAATTGCAAACATTCCCTAAGTAACGCGACGACACATTATCTGAAAATTCACATAGACGACATTAGTATTTAACATTACATATTTTATCTCACATTAACTTAGAAACTTACATTGAATAACATTTAGATTACATCATTAAGGATATAAAGTACAAATAAGAAACTTTCATTACATTGTATTTGAAATAACTTTACAGTACTCATTTTCCAAATGAGGTAGATCAATAATAATTACAATTACAAGTTTCAAATATTCTCCTCATCAACAATTGAGTGTTTTACAAATATAGTTTTCCATTGTTTCAAATAAGGAAGTACATTAATCCACAAGCGAACTCTCCATCCAAGAAGCACTTGTTGCCACGAACAAGAACTGGGGACCCAACGGAGTAAGGTGCACATTCCACCCAACCATGTGGTACCCGTAGGTCCACCCCCCGTGCTAGGAGACAGTAATAAGGTTCCCTAGACATAACCTACAAACCCTAGACACAAGTAAAACCAAAGAAAATCTATACAAGTACACACTTAACTTTTTGGTTACATTGCTTCTAGAATTAGGATAATCAAATATACTAAGTTCACAAAGACACTGTTATTTTAGGTGGAGTGTCATCACAATGTTGCAAAGGTTACCCTGGTGTTTCTTCCTAGGTTCTGGCCCCCAATTTGGGTTACCTTGGCAACCTCTTACGAAACCCGGCCCCACATGCAAACTTTTACAGAATCGAATATCCTTTAAAATAATCAAGATCCCGATTTGCCATTCCAGGCCTTCTTGACTTATACACAAGACTGAACTAACTCTTGAGTCTATAAGTGAGGCTTATTAGTCTAATTAAATATTTTAAACTATCTAATGTATTGTTTAGTTTTCTCTGACTTACTAACTCTACATGAGTTACCCAGGCACCACTTTGTGTGTCGGCCCTCACACAAAGCCACTCCCCTAAAAATAACATAAGGTATCTATGTTCACTAACTAAGGTAGGCAAGGTGCACAAGAACAACATATAATACCCAACATAACACAATAGTCATCACATCATGTTCATAGAACTAGATGTCCAAAAATCATACAAAAACCATGTGCGCTACCCTAGTTAACACAAAGATTGTATTCAAAACAAATAACAACTCCCACATTAAACAAACTTATCTGGAAGACTTGAAATCTAATATATATTCCCACTTTGCCCAATAAAAGAGAAAATACAGTTTTAAGCAAATTAGGGACAATAAACATCTAATTTTAGGATTTACTAAATCCACTCAATTCAATAATTCCAAACATAAAATTATTCAACTTAAATTTATTTCATCTTCCATTGATATGAAAAACAAAATTATAATTCACCCAATCCATAATCAAATATTGTAATAAAATTTTCTCTCTATTTGACATATCTCATTATAAAGAAAATGTCCATTCATACTTTTCATACACTAATTAACAATATACCATACATTTAAATATATGCACATCAAATCAATTTAATTAAACATTTATTTAAATATATGTTATATCTATATCTATATCTATATATATATATATATATTCTAAATTTTCCAAATTAAAATTATATATTCACTTATATCTTTAATCACTAATATAAATTTTATGAATTAAATATATATATATATATATATATTATAAATAATATAAATTATATATATAGTATAATTATTATATATGACAAAAAGGCAATAAATATAAAATAAAATATGAAATAAAGTTTTTTTTATTGAATATAATGGTAGGCAGGGGAGTTGGCGGCCATACACAGTCGTCGCCAGCTGTTACACACAGCCAACCCATAAGGGTAGCGGCTGTGTTGGCAATGGTGCGCTGCCTATGAGGGTAGCGGCAACTGCCTCCACAGCCGTCGTCCCTTAGGGTCGGCTGTAGGGTAACCCCCACAGCTATACCAAGCACAAACAAAAATTCAACGGATTTTTTTTAATTCTATTTTTTTTTTTTTAATAAAACCCCCAAATCCGCTTGTATGGTGATAACCATGAATTTCAAAATAAAATTCTCACAATTCAATTTATATATATATATATATATATATTCACAATTAAATGATAGATAAAATATAAAAATCAGGCAATTACTTTCAACAGGGATTTACAATGGGAATTTGAGAATTTTAACAGTACACAAATTTTTTCCCCAACAAGTTCTAATTTAAACACAGAGGGTTTCAATTTCATTTCCAAATAAATGATTTCCTTCACAATTATTCACTCAAATTGTTTTCTACAAAGACTGTAATAGAGGTATATTTTTTTTCCAATCTCATCTACAGAGAAGTAACAACCTACATATATTTTCTTTTGAATCTCTTTTTTTGTTTTTCCTGATTTCTCTATATATCCATATTTTCTTGAAATTTACACAAAAATCAACAAATCCTTACAGAAAAATTATCAGAAACAATTTACCAAGAAGAACAAGGGTTTTAACAAAATTTTGTTCTACAGGAAATTTAAAAATTTATTTGCACATACAATCTTTCCAAAGTAAACAAATTTAAATACACAGGAAAATACCTGTACTCCTGAAGCTTTAAAAATAAATCTTGGCTGTAGAAGAGAAATTGTGTTTGCCTGTTGCGTGCAATCCTCTAAAGCTCATCCAGAAAACCAATAGCTAGAAGAAAACAAATACAAAACTAGAAGCAATCTCAAAATTTCTTCCAAGAATTTTTAAAATAAAAACCCGAAAGAATTTAGCAAAAATCTTTTCAACAATTCACTGTATTTTTTAATTTCCCGTGAAGTGATTTCCTAATTTCCCCAAATCACATGATATCTTCCGAGAGAATCCTCAACAAGAAGCAATTAATTTTTAACTACCACACATGTCAAGAAGAAAATATCTTCTAACCACCTCTTGGATGATTCCTTCTTTCTTCCTTATCAAGAATTCATGCATTTAAAGAATTAAAGAATTCAAATTTTAAAATACAATTTCCCTTTTCCTTATTTATTTATTTATTTAACAATTAAAATTCCATTTCCCACAAAACAATTTTATTTAGATTTAATCTATTCTCACAATTAAAGTAACTTTAATTTAATTAATTTATTTATTTAATTAAATAATTTTAACCTCAATGATTAAATTACTTAACAAAATAAACTAATTAATTAATTAAATAAAATGTAAAGCTTTATTTCAACATTTAAAAATTAATTTAAATAAACATTAAATTAAAAGAATATTAATCTATCATTAATTTTACGATATTTGCCTTTCATAACAAATAAACCAATCAAACACAAATGAGACCACCAAAGACACCAGACTAAAACTGACGACATACTTGTGACTGGGTTTTAGACTAGACTAGGAAAAACCTTATTACTACCTCCCAATCAACATTTCTGTTGAGTCTTGACACACTCAGACCTGAGTAACCAGGTGGAGTCAGTGTCATGTACCTGCAATCCTACAATCAAACAAATAACACACATATATATATAATCCATTATACAAACACACTGTGCAGAGAAAATCACATAAATCACAGGGCACTCGCAAGCGAGTGATGCAACTTTGTTCTCCACACCAATACACATCACATCAAACTGAAAAATTAATTAACAGTTAATCTACCATAAACATATATATAGCAATAACATCTGAAGGAAACATCTATGCTAACATATAGCATGTCAAAAATTAATTATCACCATACAATGTTTCATCACATCACAAAATAAATCCACAATTGCTCTAATGTTAGTGATCAAAATATCTAAAACAAAGTACCAAAGTCTATCATAGTAAAAACATGCTAACAAAAAAAACATAAGCAAAGTGGAGGGGTACTACACCACACCATTGCAGCAAAGGCTCGAGTACTCACATTTTCTCCCCAAGTAGCCTTGAGTGCTCTTGGTGGAGGTGGTAAGCTTCCCTCTCCTCTCCTCTATCACGTGGTTGAGTTAGTACACTTACTGTTTTGTAGTGCTTTGGTGCTCTTCATTATAGTTCTTTCTTTATCTCGATTTTTTGGTTGTCTGTGGAGGTGGAAACACCTAAACAGAGGTTTGACTGAGGCAAGCCCCTATACAACCACCCAACATTTTCCTCTCTTTTGTGTGTCTAGGTGAATGTGCTTTCAACGAGCTAGTTGACGAATGAGTTTCTTTGTGAGATCCTTCTTGCCACCTTTACTCTTGCATTTTTGCTTTATCACATTAGAAAGTACTTTGTTTATTTCATCATGTTATTTTGGACCTTTAGTAGTAGTTAGCTGGGTCATTAGTCATTTTCTTAGGTTTGACCTTGTCTTTGTTATTGTCTGGTCGTATGGACACCAACACACTTTAGAGATGCTAGCATTTCACGTTGTCGTGCAAGGACCACACTTTTGTCCTTGGGTAGAGAGCTTCCTGAGGTATAGTGTCAAACTTGAAAACTGACTCGCCTAGCCCCATCTTGTATTTGGGTATATAGAGTGGTTGACGGACCTTACAGTCCTCATCATTCTCATCTCACATATCCTAACACTTCATTAAGTTGAGGTAAGTTAGGGAAGCCTTCCGCATCTTGGCCCTTCATGACCTGGGGCCTTGCACATTGTGGTCCCCCTCTCTTACATTTTTTGTGAACCCGATGTGAACCAATGTTTGTGCATCCATGGGTGTTGAGACCTCTCTCATGTACCTCATGACTATTGTGTCCCTAAGTGTTGTGAAGGTTTAAGGGCATCACAACCTAGTCTACAACTTCTGGGTATATCATTAGGATAAGTATACAACACCTCTCAATGGAAATGATGAAAGCCTCGATTGGTCTCTCTACGAGCCTTTTCTCTAGTCCTGACATTAGTGTGGCCATATAGGAGCAGCTTTCAAGGAACAAGATGGGATTCATTGACGAAACCAATCACGTTCCCACTCCCCCTACATCTCCTACACCATCATTGGTGGACGCGTATGAGGTTGTTCAAATCCCTACAAAATATGTTTCCACCCTTGCTAAAGGACTGGGAAACTTAGAAAATCACCTAGAAAGAAATCTAAAGATTCCTAGAGCCACTGAAGTGGTTAGCAAATTAAAACATATGATGGGTAAAGATAAAATAGGCATAGAGCTTCTGAATAGCCTCCTCGGTCTCGTTGAAGCATGTGCTCCTTCGAACAATCCTAGCTTTGTACGAGTCACTTTTGAAGAGTGTGAAAAATAGTTAGGAGTATCAATGCCTCCCACATCTATCTACATGGCCAATGTGGTCCCCTCTATTAGTATCCCTTTTATCTTTGAACAAATTGAAACTATCAAAGTAAACAGGGTCCCCTTGGGCTTTAGCTTCATCCCCCATGTCACCTCTATTGGTGGAGGCTTTGGCGGGATGAGTGGTGGGGGATTTGGTAGTGGTGGTGGATTCGGTATTGGAGGTGATGCTAGTGGAGGCTGCTCTGGTGGAGGTCATGGTGGTGGTTTTAGCAAAGGCCCTACTAATGGTGGTGGCTCTAGTAGTGGTTCTAGCGAAAGTCACACCAATGGTGGCTATGGAGGTGGCCTTGGTAGTGGTTCTGGAGGAGGTTCCTTTGGCCTTCTATCTTCTAATGACCCTATTCTAGACACTCTTCTTCAGAATATGGGTAAGATGTAGAGCTAGTTGGTGAGTATTTCCCAAGCCTCTTCCCAACCTATCTTCCAACCCTTCTTCCGGCATAGCCCATTGTTGGTTGCAATCTTAAACACTCCTTTCCCCTAAGGAATGGAGATCCTAAACTTGAGAAGTATGGTAGTAAGGGAGATCCATAGACACATGTGTCTTCCTTTAATGCCATGTGCATAGACTTCTTCCATCACGATGCATTGATGGCTAAACTGTTTCCCTGATCTCTCAAGGACACAATGCTCAAGTGGTACTATTCCTTGCTTGACAACTCTACTTTCTCATTTGATGAACTTGTGAATCAACTCTTTCGACAATTTTAGGCAAACATTGGGCCGAAGATGACCTTTTCGAATCTCGTTCGATGTAAACAAGGAGATAATGAAAAACTCACTGATTTCATAGCATGCTACCAAGCGCTCCTTTCACAAATCTTGTATCAGCTGCCCCCATTCTAACGTGTAGAAGGTATTCATAGGGAACTTACAAAGGCCTCGGCAAGATAATTTCACCCTTATGAAATACCCTTCTTTCACGCACTAGTGTGCAACTTTACGAGAGTACCAACAAATGCTTGTTCAGCTTGGGGGATCCTCCTCATGCTCCTATTCTGAGGGAAATTCCATCATATCAATCTCTGGGAAAGGTAAGACAGTTACGAATGTAGTTGTTGTTGATGACAATGGCCTCAAACGTAACTAAAAGTTCACAAAGTTATCAAAATCTTATTCTTCTATCTTGTAGAAGTTTTTAAAGAATAAGATTGTAACCCTATCGAGTCTTAAGCTTGTTAAAGAGCCTTTCCCTAATTGGTATGATGGGAGAACTTATTTTCAGTACCATCAAGTTAATGGACATGATACCAAATGTTGTATGTGGTTGCGTCATGAGATACATGACCACATTGAGGACGGTATCATTTGTCTCGATGGGAGTAACCAAAATGGTAATAGATCAACGACGAAAGTTAATAGTGAACTGCAAATATATAGGGACTTGTTTCTATTGCACTCTACTAACATGATTATCAATCCCACTAATTTTGTACCTAACCCAAGGCCTATGTCAATATGGTCACGGTGACTTCTATTGCTCCACCTGCACTCAATTCACCGGACATAACATTCACATCACAAGATTTTTCCTTAAATAATAATCCTTCACCTCTCTACATTCCTTCTCACCTCAATGGTAACATTGTGATAGGAGTCTTGGTAGACCCCGCGAGCTGTGTGAATGTCATCACAAAGGAAACGTTAGTATTAAATTCATTACAAAAGGAAAAATATGAAGAAATGAAATCTACCATCCATACGCATGATGGTATGTGTCTTAAATCTTGCTGATCGATAATTTTGTCCATCTTGGTTGGACCCAGGGCTGTTGACACAAATTTTGATGTTATCCCAGAGTTAGATATATTTAGGATGAAGCTAGTCATACCTTGGCTAGCTTCCATGAATTGAATTTCCTTTTTTATTCACAAGTGTTTGAAATTCTCCCACGAAGGTGTCATGCATGTAGTGCATGACATTGGATACCAGCCCTTGGTGTCCCATGGTGGATATCCATTGGATCACTTTTGGCCCTCCCCAGTCGGTTCACTTCCTTTGAGAACATACCTAATTTACAAGAATTATGTAAGGTATAAAATTGGGGGCAAGGGGGAGCCAAAACTGACCCTTCCTATGATAAAGAAATCGACTACCTCCTCTTCTTGAGAGGAGAAGGAGAAGTCTATACTGACTAATTCCTCTTCCTAGAAAGGAAAAGAGAAGTCCACACCGACTCCCTTTCCTTCCCATAAAGGTAAAGAAAAGGTTACCTCCTCCCAAACTGCCTCGTCCTCTTCCCTTTCTTGAGAATAGTATTGGATGTATCAACCTGACGACTATTTCCTGAGTCCAATGATTCCTCCTTGGTGTAGGCCCAAGCTTAGGATCGTGGATCTCCCTAATGAATACACCAGACCATGGTACTACTTAGATGGTAGAAAAAAAGGTTCCTGAAGGGAATTCGATTCATGGCCTTCTATCGCTCCTGCTCCTAAGGCAGTGAACGGGAAGAGACCTGCTATTGAGGCTCTTGATTTGACTCCTCCTGCCACTCCTCAACCTGTTCCTCCTGCTCCAGTTCAAGAATCCATCCCTCCATCAGAAAAAATAGTAGTGCACATTCCCATGATTGAGAATGAGCCTTTTGTTCCTTTGCAACCTCTGGCCTCCAACTCCAAGAGATGTAGAAACCACCTTGCGCATAAGCGCAAACACTGGTGAAAGGCTCTCTTGGTTGAGCAAGCCACCTTGCAAAGGAAGGAGGAAGAAATGATCGCCCCTACTTTAGGGCCTCCTACAATGTCTTCCTCTCCCCTTCTACTTCTCTTCAGTCTGGTCTCAAACTACTCTCGACTTTCGTAGCAAGTACGAATGCACCTAACCCCAAGTGGGTACAAGTGCTCATTGCTCTTTTGGTGGAGCTGCCTCTACTAATATTTGTTCTGGATATCCAACCCTTCCCTAAGCCCATGGATATGATTAATACTTTGGTTGTATCTATCGTGGTTCTTTCCTCCTCTTCCTTTGCACCTCTAGTCTTGTTTGTGGGGAGTTCATCTCCTCTGATGAAGCAAAAGGTGGAGTGTGATCCTTCTAGTAGCGAAGGATGTAAGAGGATCCCACCTTCTCCTCAAGGTGGCCTCATGTTGACTTGTTTTTTCTTGGTGTCAGAGCTAGTCCTAGCCTCCCCTAAGTTTTTCATTGCTCTTGAGTCATTCGATGAGCCTAGTGGTGAATCTCAAGCACAACATGTCCCATCCACTAAGGTTAAACATGACACTCCTGTTGGGTGCATGTTTAACTTCGTGGATGAATTTTCGGCCGTGTCAACAATCTTCACAAAATCACTGACCTTAGCTCCATGAGAGCTCGATGAAGAAGACCTTGTGGGGGATTCTTCCTTAGCCCTTATTGCGAGAGGGTCAGATGCTCCTCCTCTTAACATCTCACCATTGCAGGCTTGTCCTCCTTCCCCCTATGATGATCTAGATTGGGAAGCAAACAACCTCTTGGTCGATCAGTGTTAACGGGAGGCCTCTTCTTGATCTTGTGTGTATCGTGATGTGTTGCCTCTTACCCATGTTATGTGTGCTTGGATGACCCTTGTCACCCCTATTGGTGCTTGGATACAAGCGTGGTTTTTGTGTCATAAACCTTCTTCTATTTGTATCATCATTCTTCCATGTTTGTACTTTATTTTTGATAAATTGGGGACGATGCAAAGCTTTTGGGGAATTTAGGCTTCCCTTCCATGTTGACCCAATTTTTTTATTTTTTATTTTTCTTCTAGTGCATTCTTCACATGGCCTAATATAGTAGGGGGTTGATGATAGTTCATTTATATACTATTACTATACATATATATACACACACATATATATACATACATATATACATACATATATATATACATATATATATATGAGCAATTCTGACCTCGAAATATCAAGCTACCCCTGTGTCCTTTATTTGTATTTTTCTCTCTTTTGCTTCCTCTTTATATTTTTCTCTTCTTTGCTTAGCTTGTCCCTTTTGCATGTGACAATGCCTTTCTTTAACATTTCAATTTTTAGAAAATGTATTCGTTGCCAACGAATCTTTTCTCAAAAGTCTTCACAAAAATTTCTTTAGAACCACATTCTCAACTTGGAACCCTAATGGAACATGTTTTCTTCATCACAAATTTGTAATGAAAGGACTTGAAAACCTTCCTCCAAAGTGGGAACAACTTTGATATTCTCCTCGTGTGGGGGCACATCCTTCCTTTCAAATTCCTTGATGAAGTGACATCTTTCAAAAGAATCCCTTGATGAGGGATCACTCTAAGAAAAGGAACATTTTCTTTTGAACTGTGTGTCCCTTGAGTGGACCCCCTTTGAAAGTTTTTAAACCAAATGGATTCTTTCATGTCTAGCTTGGGTGCAGCTTGACTAAACCTCACCTGTCAAATGACACGTCCCTTGAGTGGACCCCTCTTCTTTTGAAGGGTTTCCAAAGAACCCCTTTGAAAATTTTCCAAATCATCAACGATCAGCACAACTATCCACTTACTTTCCTACATGGCCACTTCCTAACTCTGTGGAGTCTACTTCTTTTGGGTTTCCTCCATGCTAGAGTTTTTGTGGGGCACCATCCTTGCAGGTCTACGGGCTAGTAAGACAATTACCTCATGAGGCTTGCTTCATTTGAGAGATCTTGGGGGTTGCTTCCTTATAGGTCCGCAGGCCTATAAGACACTTTCTTTCTTCAACTTCATAGTTTCGAGAAGCTATGGAGTCCTTCGCTTTCCCTGTACCCTTAGGTTCACCATATCATGGTTTGCTTCCTCGACATTTCAACTATACATTTCTAACTTTACTCTTTCTTGATCTACTTTACCGAGCACTCATCAGTATTTGTGCTTTCTAAAGTGGGGGAGAAAATTATAGGAGTAAATTTGTACCCCATGTGCAACTACCCTTTTTGCCTTTATCCACCTTAGAAAACAAAGTTCAGAGGCTTAATTAAAACTAATCCCGGTGCTTTCATCACAATTGGTGCCTGTTTTGAGCGTTGGTGGAGGAATTTCTATTGGGGATGCCCGCACGACATGCAGACATCCACTTGGCATGCTTCCGTCCCTAGAAGATTCTCACAGCTGAACCTACAAAGGTGTTATACTTCTCATTGGGAGTCAAGTTGTAATTCCCCCTTCGGCCGACCAACCCGAGTATGGTCATTTTCTTTATCTCCCCTTCAAATTCATTCCTTCTACTAGTATTTCATCTTCTACATAGCTTCAAGCATTCAACCTCATACTCTTGCACTCACTCTAAAGCATTCTAGCAACACTTCAAGCATTCCATTGCAACAAAAGCTTCACTCAATCACTTCGATAGAGCAAGTTTGGGACCACACCATTGCAGTAGAGGCTCGAGTACTCTCATTTTCTCCCCCAAGTAGCCTTGAGTGCTCTTGGTGGAGGTGGTAAGCTTACCTCTCTCTATCACTTGGTTGAGTTAGTACACTTACTATTTTGTAGTGCTTTGGTGCTCTTCATTATAGTTCTTTCTTTATCTCGCTTTCTTGGTTGTGCGTGGTGGTGGAAACACCTAAATGGGGGTCTGACTGAGGCAGGCCCCTATATAGTCACCCAACATTTTCCTCTCCTTTGTGTGTGTAGGTGAATGTTATTTTGAGGAGCTAGTTGGTGAACGAGTTTCTTTGTGAGATCCTTCTTTCCACCTTTAGTCTTTCATTTTTGCTTTATCATATTAGAAAGTACTTTGTTTATTTCATCACATTATTTTGGCCCTTTAGTGGTAGTTAGTTGGGCCATTAGTCATTTTCCTAGGTTTGACCTTGTCTTTGTAGTTGTATGGTCGTATGGATGCCAACACACTTTAGAGATGCCAGCGCATTGCACTGTCATCCAAGGACTATGCTTTCGTCCTTGGACAGAGAGCTTCCTGAGGTGTAGTGTCAAACCTGAAAACCAGCTCACCTAGCCCCATCTTGTATTTTGGGTTTGTAGAGTGGTTGAAGGAAATTATAGTCATCATTCTCATCTCGCATATCCTAACACTTTGTTAAGCTGAGGTAAGTTAGGGTAACCTTCCACATCTTAGCCCTCTGTGACCTAGGGCCTTGCATGTGGTGGTCCCCCTCTCTTACAGGAATATAATGATGTGGTAACAAAGAAATGAAAATTTTATAAACTATCTTAGATGAATTGGAAAGGATAATGTTATGTAGTGGATCCTATAGACATGTTAGACAATCATGTTGTTGCAGGTCCCTACCATATTTGTGTTGCATGATATTTTCTATCGAATCATATTAAGTACTGCATTCAATAGTCATCAAAGTTTGTAGGGAGTACTGGTCTTCTTCATCTAGGGTAGGCCATGTAGTTTGTTCTAAGTTTGCATGAGGTTGGGCTATTAGATAAAGGACTAATTTCTTAGTCACATTTCCATTGGAAATGATCATATTCCTGGACCTACAATCTATGAAGGCATCTGTTATTACCAACCATGGTCTTCCTAAGATGAGTGGATAGCCTATAAGATTAGCTTTAGGTTACAATACCATAAATTCTACAGGGTACTCCTATGAATCCAATGTTATTATCTGTAGAGAAGGGGGATTCGCTACTCACAAGTTCTCTTCATTCAGAGAGCCTCATGGGGTGAACTGCCCTAAACTACCTCAGGAACAACGTGAGAGTTCTAGAATCAAAAAGAGAAGGTCAGAAATATTTTATGGACAAGCTCTTGACCAAAGGATGATAGTGCATAATACATATGGAAATGCGGCCCACTGGCATCTCGTATGAACCAGAAAGTGAGGATGTCTCATAAAACAAATTAGTGGCTACTTTTATTCTAATTGCTAAGAAATCTTGAAACATGAGAAAGAAACAAAATGTAATAGAACTAAAATAAAGTGAAATGGATGATAAATAAAATAAGAGATAGAAAGGAAAGAAGATTCTCACAACAATCCAAGTAATGAAGCCTCTAGCTAGTAGATATCTTCAATACCTACACCTGTAAGATCTAGAGAAAGTGTTGGGGCTATATAGGGGTTTTTCTTAGTCAAACCCCTATTTTGGTGTTCCCACATCCACAAACAACCATATAGATATAGATAAATGGAAAAAGTGTGTGGTGAAAGCAAAACCCGCTTTAGGAGTAGAACCCGCACCACCAAGTATGAGTGATAAAAGAAATCCCTGCTCGAGGAGGAAAACCTGTATCACAAAAGAGGTGATAAAAGCAATCCCCACTCAAGGAAGAGAACCCATATCACAAAGTAAGGATGCAATCAATAGGGGATATGGAATCCCAAGATGCTCACAAGGATGAAGTGAAGGAGATAGAGCTACAAGGCTTAAGGAGCTACAAAAAGGGAGAGGAAGATAGTTGCAAGAGCCAAGGGTGTTGTAAGGAGTATTGTAAAATCTTTAGAGTGTTACAAAAGGAGCTTGGAAAGATGTAAGAATGCTAGTGTAGCAAGCTATATGAAGTTGTGCAAGCAAGAGTTGGAGAGTAGAAGGCTAAATCTAGAGCAAGAGAGAACCTAAAAGAAAAAGAATGGAGCTAGAAGTAGAAGAGTTGCAAATGAAATGAAAAGATAACATTTAAGGAGAGAGGAGAAGCAAAAATAAGCTTCTTGGATGGTTACAAGGAATTTTGAGCCATTACCATTGACCAAAGGAGGTGACAAGTGGAAAACATGCTTAGAAATGGTCATTTGAGAATTGAAACATCGTAGGATGCTAGCGTGACATACAGATGTCCACGCAGTGCACTAGTGTTCAAGCATGTCATGCTACAAAATGATGCAAATGAGAAAATCACGAGGCTTGATGCAAAGCTAACACACAGAGGTAGTTGTTGAAAAGGGGTGTTGAGCATTCTAAGAAGGGAAAATGTTGATGTAGGGGCTAGAATGAGCCTACACAAATGCTAAAGGAGTGGACACTAAAGCAAATGCAAGAATGTATGTTAAATTGCAAGGGGTGCAATTTTACGACTATACATTTTGCATCCACTTTAGCAGGGATATGAATCTACACTAATATGCACGCTAAAGGAAATCTAAAAAACATAAATAACATCATATGCCAAAAGGATACTGTAGAGGAAGCAGATAACTCTTCCAACCATGAAAGCATGCCCCCATGTTGAAGAACTACAAAACAAATGCATTAGACAAGAAAAACCTACACTAGACAGTGATGTTTTCGCACAAAAAAATAAAGGATCCAAGTTAGCAAAGTGAAAGAGACCTCGATGGAGAAGGTTGTATAAGTACTATGCGTCATCCCCAAACTAAGAAATAACACATAGAATAATTCTAAAATGAAGAGAGAAGGGCGTATACTTAGGATGAAGAAGATGCAAATCTTCGATCCAGTATATACAATTAAAAAGAGAAGAGAATTTAAGAATGTAAGCTCCCCGCAGGCCTATAAACCTACAAGGAAGGTGTCGTCCAAGATCTCTTACATGAAGGAAATTGAGAAAAGCACCTTACACACCTGCAGGCCTGCAAGGAAGGTGTCCTCCAAGATCTCTCACATGAAGGAAACCAAGAAAATCACCTTACAAACCTATAGACCTATAAGGAAGATGTCCTCCAAGATCTCTCACATGAAGGAAACTCAAAGAAAGTGCCCTAAAAACCTGTAGACCTATAGGGGAGCGACCCCCAAGATCTCTCGCATGGAGGAAGCTCAAAAGAAGCTCCCTACAGACCCATAGACCTATAGAGAGGTATCCCCCAAGATCTCTCACATGGAGGAAACCAAAGGAAGGGGAATCCATAAAGTCAAGAAGCGGCTTCACAAGCGCACTTGCAAAGCAACATGTTTACTTGCAGATAGAACATGTCTGAAAGCGGCCATGTAGGCAAGTAAGCAGACAGTCACACAAACTATGAACAAGTTGGAAAATTTTCAAAGGGGTCCCTTGAGAACCCTTCAAAAGAAAAAAGGGTCCACTCAAGGGAAACTTCAGTTGAAAGATAGAGAGAATAGAGGGGGTCCTTCAAGAAGGACTCACATCTCCATAATGAGTTATCGCTGCCCCCAACATATAAAGGAGGAGAACCATGCAAGAAACTTAGAGCACACAGAATAGAGGTAAACCTTGATATCACTTGTCATTTGAAGAAGACACAGGTGCATCAAAAAATAAATGAGAGATGGCACCTAAATCATGGATTTTTTATGTTTTATTCATCAAGGCCTTACATTCACTAGTGGAATGGCCAAGCACTTGATGGTATTAACAGAAAAAATGTTTTTCTTTATTATGTTCATGAGATTTCTTGTGTGTAGGAGGAAGAGTAATTAAGTGAGATTTTAGAAGCCACAAAAAAATATGCTCTTGCTCAAATAGAGGATGAGGAGTAGGAAGCAACCATTTCTCTTGTGGAGAAAAGTTTGACTACTCACAAGAACAAGATACAAAGATAGTGAATAAGGGTAGATGGAAAAATTTACGAGAATGAGATTAAGTGGAATTCATGTCACCATTCAACTATGGTTTCCATTTAGACTGTTCATTCAAGCAACCAAGCCCCAAATTATGCTTATGAGGTACAAACTCTTTAGGGACCTGGATGCCTTGTTCATTACACCCACAACCTTTATGCCTGTAGCCATATTTAGAGGCAAGACTAAATCCAGGGCCATAACATGCTTGAAAATCTTGGGAAGAGGGGGGATCTACATAGAGAGTATTATTCCAACAAGGGAAAACATACTCTTCTATAGGATCACCATCACCCTCTGTAATAGGACTACCAACATCATCTTCTTTAGCAGAAGTGTAATCATCCTCTTCAGAAGGAGGATCAACACTAAGAACATTACAATTTGCATTCACCTTATCCTGCAATACAGAAGAATGAACATATTTGATAGAAGGTGTGGATGATGTAATTGGAAGGTCTAAGTGGATCGGGTCGACTTCATATTCCACAATGAATGAGTCTGTAAAGTATAAGGAACCCCGATCATCACCAAGACATGCATTCTTTTGAGAAGTAGAAAGAGTAGACTTAAGATTTCTTTCTTCAAAAGGATCTTCTTCAGGGACATCTATCTCAAGAGTATCCTTTGTAGTAGGTATTGTTGGAGTAAACATCGACACATTGAAAGACACTGAAGGAATAAGAGTAGGCACAACTGAAACCTAACCACCAATTTCCATCTCACATAAGTACATAGCCTCAGGGTCAGCCTTGACTGTGACTACATGGTTGTTACAAATGAACTTAATATATTTATGCAAGGTAGAAGAGATTGCACCCATAGCATAACATATACATGGGTAGGTACAGTAATGGGTCCCAACCTCAAAGGAAAAACTATTGTGCCTAGGGCTTATCAACCAACATTATCGAACCCACGAATGACAACAAAATAAGCATTAAGAGAAGATGAATCAATATTAATTTTAGGCAATAGATCGATGCTACATACATTGAGTGTTGAGCCAACGTCAGCGAGAGTATGTCTAATACCAATTTTATTAAAAATTGACTATGATCATTAGAGGGTTTGCTTGCTTCTGTACTTCTGGAGGCAGGAGTTCCTGCAGATAGAACATAATATACAGTGAATCTGCACGAATATGAGCTATCAACACATCAACATCTTTCATCCTAGTGGAAGAAGGCAAGAAGATCATTTGCAAAGCTTCCTGAAGCATACCTTGATAAATCGGAGTAGACTGAAGCAAGTTCCACAATGAGATCTTAGTTGGAGTAACTTGAAGTTGCTTGACAAGATTGTAATCACTGGGTGCTTTAGTTGTAGGTTTAGGTGCTAAAGGAATGCTTGGTTTTTTATTCATTTTATTCTCATAAGTATGGGCTACTACTCTATAAGATGGATCCTTAGAAAGATCAAGGGAATTACTATCAAATGTAAGACCATCAATATAACAAATCCTTTTAGGAGAAGGACTAGCTAGAGTCACGTAAATGACTAGTCTCTTAAGCCTTTAAGGGGCAGTAGATTCATAAATTACATTTATAGAATAATCACAACTAGTAGAATAATTTGAAGACATATTCTCAACATCGATCCAAATAGGATCAAATGTGGAAGGAGATTCATCATTCACTAATGCATCATCTCTTGAAGAGAGTGCATTAGAACAAAGATGAGATTCATCATTCACCAATGCAATGTATCTAAAGGAGAGTGCATTGGAATGAAGGGGAGATTCATCATTCATGAATGCAACATCTCTAGGAAAGAGTACATTGGAATGAAGAGATGGTAAGAGTAACATTAATAAAGGTATCAATGATTTCATCTTCTTGCAACACGATATCCTCTGAAGCAAGAGGACTTTCATGAGAAGGATCAAAGACACCAAGTGACATGGGTAAAGCACATGCATGAAATGGAATGCCATTAACATTTTTAATATAACTAGATACTGAACTAATAAAAGAAGATATTAAATTCATTTCGATTTTTTCAGTATTTTCTATGTTCTAGTAATTCACATTTTTGGAGGTCTTCGAAGAAGAATTTGAGGTTTGAACTTGCGTTAGTCCCTAAAATTTGATTTTTGTAGACAATATTTTAGGGATTGAACTATTTCTCTAGGAGACCTTTCCAATGATGCAAACGGTTCTGAATTTCAAGCACTTAGTCAAAAGTTATGACCCCACCAAGTAGGGGTAAATAAATTCCTAGTTTTTGAGAAATACCTTTCTTCACATTGGGTTCACCAAAATGTAGGGAAGGGGGATTCACTACTCACAAGTTCTCTTCATTCAGAGAGCCTCATAGGGTGAACTTCCCTAAAATACCTTAGGAACAACATGAAAGTTCTAGAATAAAAAAGAGCAGGTCACAAAGGATTTTTGGACAAGATGACAAGCTCTTAGCCAAAGGATGGTAGTGTAGAATACAGATGACAGTGCGGTGTCCTGGCATCCCAAAGGGGTGTTAGCATCTTGTATAGAGCAGAAATTAAGGATGTCTAAGAAAATAGTTTAGTGGCTACTTCTATTCTAATTGCTAAGAAATTTTGAAACGTGAGAAAGCAACAAAATGTAATAGAACTGAAATAAAGTGAAATAGATGATAAAGAAAATAAGAGATGGAAAGGAAAGAAGATGCTCACAAAAATCCAAGTAATGAAGCATTCATCTAGTAGATATCTTCAATACCTGCATTTGTAAGGTTGGGAGAAAGTGTTGGGGCTGTATAGGGGTTTGCCTTAGTCAAACCCCTGTTTTGGTGTTCCCACCTCCACGGTTATCCAGATAGATAGAGAGAAATGGAAAAAGCGTGTGGTGAAAGAAAAACCCACTTCAAGAGTAGAACCCGCACCACCAAGTATGGGTGATAAAAGCAACCCCCGCTCGAGGAGGAGAACTTGTATCACAAAAGAGGTGATAAAATAAATCCTTGCTCGACGAGGAGAACCCATATCAC
The DNA here is from genome assembly GCA_007258455.2 of Sequoia sempervirens. Lineage (NCBI taxonomy): Eukaryota > Viridiplantae > Streptophyta > Pinopsida > Cupressales > Cupressaceae > Sequoia > Sequoia sempervirens. The sequence goes on along the minus strand of VDFB02281492.1, from coordinate 1,012,572,769 downwards.
AAAAGAGGTGATAAAAGCAATCCCCACTCAAGGAGGAGAACCTATATCACAAAGTAAGGATGCAATCAATAGGGGATATGGAATCCCAGGATGCTCACAAGCATAAAGTGAAGGAGATAGAGTTGCAAGGCCAAAGGAGCTACAAAGAGGGAGAGGAAGATAGTTGCAAGAGCCAAGGGTGTAGTAAGGAGTGTTGTAAAATCTTTAGAGTGCTACAAAGGGATCTTGGAAAGATGTAAGAATGCTAGTGTAGCAAGCTATATGAAATTGTGCAAGCAAGAGTTGGAGAGTAGAAGGCTAAAGCCAAAGCAAGAGAGAAGCTAAAAGCAAAAGAATGGAGCTAGAAGTAGAAGAAGAGTTGCAAATGAAATGAAAAGATAGCATTTAAGAAGAGAGGAGAAGCAAAAAGAAGCTTCCCAGGCGGTTACAAGGAATCTCGAGCTATTACCACCAACCAAAGGAGGTGACAAGTGGCAAACATGCTCAGAAATGATTGTTTGAGCATTGAAACATTGCAAGACGCTAGCGTGGCACGTAGACATCCATGCGATGTGCTTGTGTTTGAACACATCATGCTACAAAACGACTTGAATGGGAAAATCATGAGGTTCGATGCAAAGCTAACACATAGAGATAGTTGTTGAAAAGGGGTGTTAAGCATCCTGAGAAGGGAAGAGGTTAATGTAGGCGCTAGAATGAGCCTACACATATGCTAAAAGAGTGGACATTAAAGCAAATGCAAGAATATATGTTAAATTGCAAGGGGTGAAATTTTACAATGATACATGATAAAGTCTTCAATGATACCCCCAAGTGTAATTTTGGACCCATGTGCTAATTGTAGAATAGTAGGTGTAGGTTTGAGCTCTATCAACTGTAATAATTTCATTGTTTCTTTGGTCATTACATTAATAGTTGCTTCTAAGTTAATCAAGTTGTTCTTAATGAGAGTGCCATTTATTTTGACATCCACTACTGGGCTCCCATGGTTTGCATACTTGGGGACAATTATGTTTCCCAACATAATGTCTGCAAGTTATCTTAAGACATTGCAATTTGAGTGTCTTTTCGCTTCCTACTTGGATTTCTAAGGCACACTTCTCTCACTATTTTAGTGTAAATAGGTACCTCCTTGATAACTTGAATGAGGGGTATTTTTATGCAAACATCCTTAAGTTGTCTCAAAAAATTAGTTTTAGTTTGTGATTGATGTTTTTTGATTGTTAATCACTTAGGGAATGGAGGTTTTGGACTCATGGTTGTTGGATTGTCCTAATTTGAGTTGGGTTCCTTAGGTTGTTTGTCCATGGCCTTAGTTGGGAGTTCCTCATCAACTAATTTTGTGATATGATGAGATGAAGGCCCAGCTAGCATCTTCCTTGATTTGAGGTATACATCCCTTACCATAACCCCATAGGTGGGGTATTACATGGTATCATTAGCATAAGCCTATTGAACAAGTGTATTGTTAGGGTTAGGTGCAAGTTGTGTTGGCAGTTGAGGTGCTCTTATTGGTGTAGATGTTGGGTTTGTTGTGTTTAACATTATGGCTTGATATTGTGGTTGAAGGGGCTGTTGTGGCAATTGATAATTAGGATTTTGGTTTTTCCGTTGTTGACCTCTTTGCCACTAAGGTTTCCATTGGTTTTATTGGGGTAGCCATTGGGAGTTGTGACTTTGGTAATTTTGTGGTGAACACATGTTTTATTATTGTTTTTGATAAGGAAAATTAGGTTTTGAAGGGCCCCTGAAACCCTTTACAAAGATGACAAGTTGCAAGAGAAACTAAGCAACTAAAACTAGCAGCCCAAAAAATTAAAACGTTGACAAAAGATAAAACATTAGCAACCCGTCAGCAAATGAACACCAAAAAAATCAGCACCCAGGCTGAACTAGCAAAAAGGAAAGCATCAACTACAACATTTTATCAAAGACATTCATCGAGGCCATATTCTCCTTAATGACCTCCTCATGCATATCCATAACATCTTTAAGCTCATCAACAAAAACAACATCCCTCTTTTTAGTCTTACTCCTCGTCTTAAGACATAGTCCGACCTGCACATCCTTTTCCATCGTTGGAGCAGAATCCTCATCTTTCTCCATCTGGTTCAAGCAATTAACCTCATCAATAAATTTTTCCAATTCACCCAAGTCAAGAGGTTTACCAATCCAATTTAGGGCTTTCTCATTTAAAACGGAAAGACCCTTAATAGTGGTCTTCAAAGAATTATTGTTGATATTAACCGCAGTTTTCAAATCCTCTGACATCTTACTAATTCTATCCTCAATACTCACCATTCTATCCTCTAAAATTTTATTGACCATCATTTCCAAAGAGGGAATCCTTTCTTCATGAGAAACCCCCAGGCAATCAACATCAACAACTAATTTATCCAGCATGACATTCATAGTTTTAAATTTACCTTTTATAGCCCATTTCTTCTAATTGCCTCAGATCATAGCCACACAAATATCCTACCAATATTTCACTTGGATATTGAGCTCCTTCACCTTTGAAAATTGTTGATATTATGGATGCATAGGGTCCCTGAAGTTGTAGTCTTCAATGGAGGACCTTTTCCAGGAAAGATAATCAACCACACATAAAGTGTTGCTACTAGACATGCACAATAGAGATTCTATTGATCTACATTGTGAGATTGGATGATTACAAATGTACAAAATGCCTAACTATATAGGAAAAAGAGAAAACCTAAAATGCATGAGATGTTTCCATGTGTCATGATCTAACAACATGTGAACCCTATCTAGGAAATTATTAAATGTTGAGATAAGTTCTAGAAGGACAACTTATATTCTAGAAGGAATCTTATCCCTACAAACATGGAAGGGGACATTACCCCATTATTAAATGATTTATTAAAATACAACCTAGGACTAAATGAATATGACCTAAGTTAACTTATGCTAGTGTAATAATTAATTTAATTACACTAACAAAAACAACCACTTCACCAGAGAAAGTAAATTTTGCGTACTATCCTCGGCCATCTTGCAGAACATACTCATATTGACATCATCCAAGTTGACAGGAGGCATATCATTTGGCTCCAAGTTATCAAGGGCATCTAAATGCTCCATTTTCTACTCCTCATCCTCTTTAATAGGGGAGTCCTCAACCTCAACCACATCCATCTTAAACTGCTCCTTGTTAGGAAAATTAGCCAAATCAGCTAACACTTCCAACCACTCCATCTTCATAGCCCTCTTAACAGTAGAAAAAACCTAAGAATGCTTGACCGACTCAATCCCCTACACCTCCATAGGCCCAAACCTATTTACCAATTGATCCACACCACTATTAAAATCACCAATAGGTGCACTGTTAAGTGCACCCACATCTTCAGGAACCTTGAAACCGGTCACAAGGGGGTTCTCCACCACACCAACCTTCCTAGGAACAAGTTCCCTAATAGAGGAATTCTTAACACCTTCATCATTAGAAGGAACCTCACCACCAGTCCGAGGAGAGATATCCTCCACACCACCTTTTCCATGAGACAATGATGGTTTCACACTTGAACCATGAGCCTCCACCTCAAAAACTAACTCAATCTTCCTCTTAGCCGAAGCTTTTTCTTTCTTGGGTCCTTTATATTTCCCCTTAGAAGTCTTCCTTAAATGACATGTATGAATTAGAATTGAGGATTTTTCCATTGGTTTTGTGAATTGGCCCAAAGCTAAGGATTCAAATTAGGAAAAATTACATTACTAACTGGAAATGACATGTTGTAATTCAAAGGATTTTGGGGCATACCTTGTTTTGGCTTCCATGGTTTCCTTTGAGCAATGTAGAACACATTTCCATCTTCATCTTCGAGTACATGGAGGTCTAGTTTCCCTTTCCTATCCTTAGAAATACTTGCCAACTTCTTACATTTGTAATTAGTCTTTCTCTACCTACAATGTGACCAATATTCCATAAGGGTTATTTTTTCCTCTTCTTGCTTCTTCTTTACATGTATGGTGTCCAATTGTGTATCCAAATGGATGATGATATCCTCCATATTTGATAGAAGATTACTCAACTCCACCCTGGAGACTCCATTGAATGATTTTTTGATCGGAGATGTCCTATCTGCCTCAATCGTTTTAGTGAAGGACCTCGAATAGTTTCTACAAATCTTGCAAATCTCATTAAATGGTAATTGTGAGACATGTCCTAACCCAATGAGCTTAAGGGCATCCATGCAATCCTCATTAACTCATCTTAAGAATACTAATTTGAAGGATTTAGTTGAGAGTCTGTTTTGGTGGAACTTCTTCAGGAAGAACAAGAACCTCTCTACATAGTCCTCCAATGGCTCATCTTCTTTTTGTGACATTATGAAAAATATCATCTCACTTCCTATTAGTTTCGAGCTATAGTAATCTTGGTATTTTTCCAGGAACTTTATCTTCACGGAATTCCAATTGGGAATATCTCTTCCCAAGCCCATGAACCATCTCATAGTAGCATCCTTCAATATTGCTGGAAACAATTTAATCATGTGTGCATTTGTTATATAATCATAAACTTTGCATAACACATCAAATTCAAATAGGAAAGTGCCTAGGCCCATCATTACCAATCCATAGAAGACATGTGGTGTTGAAGGTGGTATGTTATCCAAAGTATTTTCTCACTCCTAGTTGGCAATGGGGAACTAAAAAGTTACATGCTCTAGCGGGTCTTTTATTGTGACCTCAGTCATGATGCCTAAATGTAATTAGAAGGTCTTCTTTGTATTTGATGTGGATGTTGGTGTTAGGGATGATTTTTCTTCCAGAATACCCTCACTCTATTCACTTTGATCATTAATATCCTCTAAAGCTTTGTGTGATGAGGGGAGGAATCTTCCCTGAGTGTCTCACTACCTCCACATGCAATAATTGTGATTTTTTGGATCAACGGTTCCTACACATTGTTATTAAAGTGGGTTGCTATTGGTGGGTTAAAACCTAATTTCCCTAATGCTAGAATAAAAAACACTAAACTATGAAAGCTTGAGAGTACAGAGGAGATTCATGAATGTAGAACCATCGTTGGCAATGATGCCAAAAATATAAGGCCTTTACAATGTTTGATCAACTTGGTTTTTATGGGTAGAAACACAATTCAAAGGATAAGTTCCTAATTGAATAGTTCACCAAACCCTCGCAAAGGCCTCATTTAATTATCAGTTAGGGCTTCGTAATATTTTGATGATGTTGGAATTGTATGTGCATTCATGGAATCTACATGACCTATATCAATGAGTATACGTAGTTTACACTTATGCTAAAAAAAGTAAAGGATGAAAAAGGAAATAAATCATTAACTTGTAAAACAGGGGAAATAACATAAATTGTTACTATGCTATAGGTTCCTACTACTTAGGACTGCAACTGCTAACTATCAAATCTAAACTTGCAACTAACTAATATCATTAATTACTAACTCTTGACTTCTAACTTCTACCTTCTACTTTCTACCTTCTCCAAAGAACAACTCAATGAAACATTACAAAAAAAATTCATGCTACAAAATATCATTCACATTCATATAATTGAGAGTTTATCTTAAATGAATGCAACAATACAATATTTAATCTAATAACAGGAAACAAGGTGGGTTGACAGTACCTTGAGTGGCCCTTCCTCAAGTTGTTGTGCCCACAAGAGAAATCAAATATACACTTATTGGATGAAATAATCATGAAAACAAATAAAATCTTTTATTACATAGAAACTAAGCGCGTTACAGTTTGACAAGAATCTCTATGGATCTTTCATTCATAAGTGTATATCTATTGCAACATTGATAACAAAAAACTAACAGTAATTAACTTGAAACCAATAAAAACAATCATCTATCACTAGATCACTAGATTTACTCCTCAACCATAGACCCCAATATATAGGCTCGGGAGGAGTCTTATTCATACAAGAACTAAAAAACAAAATATAAATGCATATGTCTACTCTCGCTCAAGAATAGGGAGAGGAATAGTCTTAGTAACTAAAAACCATAATTGAGAAAGACAGAAGAAGAGAAGTAAAACTAAAAATTTTCCCTAATGGTTTCACAAATATGTGCTCCATGAGAACTATCATACCACAAATTTCCTTGTCAAAGCAGACTCATTCTTCCTTATGTTGCCTTATTTGATGATTTGGTGACTCACGGTTGATCATTTCAATGGTCACCTTCATTATTTCCTAGGAGTATCACATTTTTTAGCATTTTTTATCCTCCCTTGTAACTTCTTGTGGTCCTTTTGTTGCAGGTTACAACTCTTCTAGTTACAAAAGGTTACTTTCATCCTAAAGTATACACATCATTAAAATCCATGAATCAAGTGTAGAATCATATTGAATTTCATGAATATCCATACATTCATTCATGCAAATATCATCATATCATAATTATACTTCCACATACTAAAGTTTGGTTTAAGGTGCATAAAAGATGTATGTTTTAGGATTGTCTGTGAATTTATCTAATTGAAATTCTTAAAAGACATAAACTAAATGGAATAAAATTATTTATTATCTAGACCCATCACTATGTTAATTAAATAATACTTTGTTATTTAATTAATATTCCCTATTTTCCTCTATTTTCCTAAGTCCTAACCTAAAGGAAATAATTAGTATTAATTATGTATATACATTTATCCTACCTTACCCCTTCTCTCTCATAAATCAAATAAATAACCTTCTAATCTATTTAATTTTTCCCTCACATGTTGCATTCTCCAACTCTCCCACTTATCATCTAATCCTAATCTTAATCATCTCCCTAAACACTTGCACATTACTAATGCATGAATAGAAAGGGATAAACCCCTTTCTATTTATTGCTCACCCTCTTTGTACCCTAGTCTTAAAAAGCTTTCCCCTTTTGGGAGAAGACCCCACATGGGTCTTGTCCCTCAAAGTAACTAAAATGAATCTTTAATTCATTTATTCCTCTCACCTAATCCCCTTTGAAGTGTGAGGAAAAACCTTGTCTTTATGGAAAGATCCTCCCCATACTCCAAAGTACCCTCATGAGTGCAAACTCCCTCTCAAGTCACCATATTGTGCCACTTGGCACAATCTCATGACTTGAGAGATCACATGCCATTTTAGCCATTGATCCTCCTATTCAATCTTAACCATTGATTCCCCCTAATAAAAAATATATAAATCCAACCCCAACCCAAACCATTTTAGCACACCTTCAAATGTAATATTATGCTACAAAATTCATGAGCACACATCAAAATCATCAAAGGGCGCAACCATCTCATTCAACAAGCATATTTAACATGGAATTGTTTGTTTGATTTTTTTTATTGGATTTCCTAATGCCCTAAGTGTTTTTTCATTGTTGAGTTGATTAGTTTAGCCATTTAAAATTATTCATTTGTAGTATAATTTTCTTGCACATATTTTTGGCACACTTGGTGGGACCCACATCCATTTTATTATTAATAATAATTGGTTTTTTAGTTTTATCATGTGCATGTCACGATCAAGTTGCCTTGTTCCAACTAGGTGACCATATATTGTATTTGATTGGCCTTGTCTTCAAGGTTTTAGAAGTCAAATTCCATTAGTCTAACTTATTTTTTCTTGCATTTTTGATAAAAAAAATCTTTTTGTTTGTTTTTAAAACTTGATTTTGTAAGCCCATATGTAACCCAAACTACCTCTTAGCACCAAGAAATCAAGTTTTTATTAATAAAATTTCATTTTTTGCATAGTTAATCATAGTTGGTCAACATCATTCATAGTGGGGTAGTTTTGTAACTTTTTAGGTGGCCCCATGACCTATTTGGGTGGCCCTATAACCAAGGTAAAAATTTAACTTTCGAGTTTAACCATTATATGTTTAAGAAGTTTTATTTCTGTTAATTTCTAGGAAGCTTCATTTTGTTCAATTGACGAACTAATCTACTAATGTTTGATTGGATGTGGTTTTTACACTAACATTTATCTTGCAGATTATATGCTTGTGTTTAACATGTCTTCTTGTTTTGTGTCTTCTAGATTTTCAAATTTATCCTAATATGAGATTAATCAAAATCCCAATTTGAGTTTAATCCAAATCCTAATTTGAGCTTAATTCAAATCCTAATATGAGCTTAATCTAAATCCTAATCCGAGCTTAATCTAAATCCTAATGTAAGCTTTACTAAATCCACATCTAATATTTTCTAATATTGAAACAAATCTTAATATTCCTTCTTTTATTTTATTCTAATCCATTCCATTTATCTTCTAATCATATCTTCCCATCTCCTTCATCCATGCCCATCCAATTCAATATAATGAATCCTTACCCTCCCCCAACAAGACCAAAACTAGTGATCAAAAGCGATCCCAATTATATTGATGATGATGAAATTATTCTTCATCAAGATGAGTATGAAATTTCTCTCTTTAATGTCATCATTGATAGCAAGCTCTCCTCAAGCATCTACCACTCATCCATACCTTTTGACCAAGAAATAGTAAGCACAAGCTATCCCATCACACCCTGATGCATATTCGATATTCATCCTTAATCCTACCTTTGACAAGAGAACTTCATTTTATCCTCCATCCATATCTCCCTCTCATCTTCCAATCACATTATCCCCCTCATCTAATATCCATACCTCCATCATCTCCTCTATTCATATCCCAATCTCCATCTTTGAACAACTACATAATCACCTTTCACCCTAATCCAAATATATCCTCCAATTCATAATTTTAATCCACAATCTAAACCCAATCCTCTATCTAATCATTATCATTTAACTAGTAATCATTCTCCCACTACTTCATATACCTATCAAACCACCCAACCACAATCTTCATCTTATCTTGGCTCCTACCTATTATTTCCATCTAAACCTAATTCTAATTAATCATCCAATTCATATTATCTTAATTCACCATCCAATTTCTCCTATCTCAATTGACTTCCTAATCCCCCATACCTTAATTCTCTATCCAATTCCAATCCATCTCCTATTGATCATTTTCCACTTTTCTTTTACAAGGGAAACCAAACCACCATCCAAAGTTCCCCTCAAATCCCCCCACATCCTTACAATCCACATCACCCCAATCCCATGAAATTACTCCATATCATGTCTTTTATGATTCCCTCCCTTCAATCCCATCCAAGGACCCCTTTCCATATCAATATAAAATCACCCCTTCTACTCCATGTCATGGTTCCCTTCCATCTCAATATTAGTGTATTACACCTTCCATTTCATCCAATGATCCTATCACATCTAAAGATCAAGGAATCCCTTCCACTCCATGTCATGATCCCCTTCCACCTCAAGATCAATGTACCAACCTTCAATCCCATCCAACGATCATCTTCTCTCTCAAGATTAAAGCACCTCTTCCACTACACGTAATGATACCCTTCCATCTCAAGATCAACATACCTCCTCCATCCAACCATCCACATCAAATGATGTATGTCTCGATTCATTGAATCAAAGTATGATAACATATATTCTCATACATATCAAGATCAAACACCACCATCCATTGCATTCAAAATGTCTATAATAATCCTATTTTTGACCATGATATCTATGATAATCTAATCTTTAATCATGATTTTATTTTTGATGAGGGCATCTAAGATGATCCCTTTCCATATCAAGATCAAATTACCTCCACTCCATCCCATGATCCTCTTATAAATCAAGATGAAATCATCCCTTGTAATCCCTCTCATGACCCCTCATCATCACCTCATCCAAATCAATATCCTACCATCCCATCTAATCCATCTCATGATACTTTATCACCTTCTACCCAACTATCCCAAAGCCACGTTCATATCCTCTTGCTCCTCTTGCATTAAGCCATGATGGTTCTCTTGTAGAAAAAAGAACAAATCATATCCGCCACCCATCCTCCTCCACCTAATCCTATTCATCCTACTCATCTCCTCAACCACCAATCCCTTATCCCTATCACCCAACATAAACATCCCACTCCCATCATCTCTAATTAGTATCAACAAAGACACAACTATATGAACTTCATCAAATATCCTACCTCCATGCACCCTCTCCCAAATCATGCCTTCATTAATCAATTCATATTTCCTCAACACCATTCATCTCCTCACACCCATACTATTGCTATTGAAAGCAACTTGGATGCCAAAGTAAAAACGTTTATGGCCAAACATCCACATGCAACTAAATATAACCATGTCCCCTCAAAATAACATGGTGAAACGAAGAAAAATTCAATCCCAAAAGCCACAAACACCCACCAAAGAAAAAGTAAAATTAAAAACCATGTGGGTCCCAAAGAAAAATATGTAATGTATTTAAATGAAAAATTTATAATGACATCCAAAGTTACTAATCCAAAAGCTAAGGATCCCAATCCTCCATCTCTTAAATCCATTTTAAGTCTCTATGTCCCAAAATTCACTATCCTAACTCCACCATCTCCACATATTCAATCCATTTCTCCTCCCATCATTCAACATCCATCATGATTTTGGTCATGACAACATCCGCCCATCACACTCATGCGCCATCCTTGCATCCATACAATTTTCAAAACCCCATCCCTTATCCCATACATCTCCCCCATCAAATCCCTTTCATTCATTCCCTTCCATAATCCACCTCTTCTAATAGGGTTTTACTAGCATCTAATAGCCACCTCTCCAAATGGGCTCTTATTACCTTGGTATGGAAGTAGATGCTTGATTCCTTCCTCTATCTCCTTTTATCATCATCTATGTCCATCCATACAATTATCCAACAATCTAAAAATCTAAAAACTCCAAAAAAATCAAAATACAAAAAAATACAAAAAAATAGTAAAAAGAAAAATTCATCCAATGTTGAAAACTTGGAAAACATACACATTTGGAAAGTACTATGATAAAAACCTAGAAAAAAATCATCATGTGTAAACTCTCATCTACATTTTATCTTCACACTTGGGGGAAAGTTTCTCCTAGCTACTTTTCTCTCATATCCTTCAAACCACCTATCTACCCCACCCATCCATCATAGCCATTCCAATATTTCCATCATCCCTAAGATCTTGATAACAATAGGGGAAACTATACATACATTCTTTGGAAATCTCTTGAAATAAATTCCCACATCACAAAATTTTCCTTCCTCTATCAATATATCCTTCCTTCCATCATTCCTTCCCTCTAGTCCATCCATCTTACCCATCCAACATATATTATATCCTTCCATATAAACTCCACCTCTCTTATCTAATCATCCATAATATTAAAAATCCTCGTGCCTCATCATATATGGTATATCTACCATGGGGAAACTTATTCATTTGCAACATAGTCCTTGGATATCCCATCCACATCCCCCATCCATTAATAACCTAACCAAACCCTTTATCCCTTCATCCCACCATTCAATAATATTTCCATCTCCCAACCGTTATCTTACTATCCCCTCATTCCATTTCTCAATCCTTATCTTACTAATACCCTCATCCCCATTGAATCTCTCCATCCTTATTTTTGTATATGTTAATCCATTACTTCCTCATACTCACATCTAATAATCCCTTGTCATTGGTATCTTTCTATAGGCTACCTTCCTACAACCCAATGCCATATCTCCCATCATTTCATCAACACCACCTCATAAGAAACCATCTTTCCCAATCTATCACTTCCCATCAAGCCCATCATATTATCATTTGGATAACAATCCATTTCTGAGCTTCATGCATGACTTTATCGACATATCCTAACAATACTTATACATAGTCATGATCTTTACACAATAAACAAGGATCCAATAAATCTTACATATCATGTAAATAGTGTAAATATTGTATATATCACATTTCTTATACATAGGTTCAGTCTTGTGTCACCATCTAGGCCCATCCTTATACATACTTTTCACTAGGTTTTACCCTTGTGTTTGTTTCCTAGTCAAGCATCCCCTATCAAGCTGGTACTTCCAAAAAATCTATTAGCCCCCTTCTTTTTCAAGTATCTTGATAATGTATTATCATGAAAATCCTAGGTATTACCTATACATCCTTGGTCTTCATAGGATATATCATTTCTCATATCTACCCCATCTATCACTCTTATGATAAAAGGTGCTTGAGATATTTTTTATTTCACTAATTCTTTTGGAATCTTTTCTTATCTTTCTTTTGAGCTTCTTACAAGTAATCTACTCAAGGTCGCCACAATCCATCATATCATGGTGTGCTTTGACCGGTGAAAATAGAGGCATGTATTGTCTTTTGTGTGTTGTGTCTTCTTGGTTGTCCTATGTTTGTCCCACCAAGGGTCATTGGTACCTTGTGTTACATTGGGGCATTCCTTCTATTTGTAGTTTTCCAACATTGTGTCCACCAAATTCCTTTGTGATTTTATGAGATGTTGGAATAACCTTCATTTTTTATTAAGTTAGTCCTATGTATGTGGTATAAAGTCACCTTTGTTCTTCATACCTTGAAGCATAGTTTATCATGCTCTATCAAATTAAATGATCACTACAAAACAACTCTAATTTAATGCTCCAAATCCCACCATCCATTTATCCTACATGTTTCTAATCCATTCACCCTCCATCTATATCCCCCATCTATCTATCCTAAAAAAATTCATCACTCCACTTAATCATTGATTTCATGTGCACATGAATCCTTGTCCATCTTTCTTCTTTTATCCTCTCATTATCGCTTGCAACCATCATAAGAATATTTTCAACTATCATATCATCTCCTTATTTATCCGATTCATTTTAGGCTAGTATAGATTTGTTAGTCAAATAATCTTTTCATCCATGTCCCATTCATTTCATTATCCCTTACCTCATTTTAGTCTCATATAGATTTATTAGTCTAATCATTTTTTCCTCCATCATCTCCATCTATTTCATCAATCTCATTGGTCATAGCAATCCCAAATCACAATAAAATCCTAATTCATGTAACCAATCGAAATCATCCAATCAAATCTTTGGTTTTTTTCCTATCGTTGTTGTAAGCCTTGATACCCATCTAATCATCATCATCAGGATGTATCCTTCCCAATTCTTGTGTTTTTTCAGGATATATTATTCCCACATAAACACCACTTTAGTCATCATCAATCATATTGGCTTTTTAGATTGCTTTGGGAATCATCATATTTGTCCTTGAATTATTTTGTGCATGCTCATTTTCTTGTCATCTCCTCCTTCCATTATCTCTTTCTCTTCTCATCCCGCCTTCTATCTACCATCTTGCACCATCTTCCTCCTTTATCCATCATCATCTCTTTCATTTCACAAAAACACTCATGTTTTCCCAAACTTGCATGTCTTCTCGAGGGGGTATCCATAATCCTCATCTTCACTTCCATCATCTTTCTTCCTAGTCACTCCTTTAAATGACTAGAGCATCTTCCCAAATCTAACCATCTTCTTTCAAGTGCTATATTTTAATTATTTTTGAAATGATTCTACTTTGTAATACTATCTCAAAGAAGGAAAAAATGTAGACACCTAAAATTGACTCTTACATTTTATCAGTTTATCCCTAATCTCATATTAATTAAATAAAGTCTTATATGTTCAATTAATATTTCTTATTTATTCATATTTTCATCAAATCCTCATCATCCATGTTAATTAAATAATACTTTGTTATTTAAATCATCTATCCTATATTACCTTTTCTCTCATAAATTAAATAAAACTTCTATTTATTTAATTTCCCCTTCACATGTCATCCTCCAACTCTCTCACCTACCCTCTAATTCTAATCCTAATAACCCACCTAATCCTCTTCCTAAACACTTGCATATTCCTAATCCATGAGAGTCAACTCACAATACTATGTCCCGCTTTTTAGCCAAAATAGGACATCAAAATCAACATTTTTCACCAAATTTTCACTTTATGAAACCTATAGCAATTAAACCATTAATAACTTGGAGATGATGTGAACTAGTGATTTATGAGGGTTTGTGTGTAGATTCTAAATATATATTTTTAAAAAATAGAAACAAATTGTGATTTTTTTACGTAAGTACTAATAACTTATTTTTTATAATAAACAACCTTTTCAAAAGGTGATGTTTTTGTCGTAACACATGACTTTTTTATTGAAAGGATAAATTTGTGATTTTTTAAAATATAGGTTTGTAACATCAATATCTAGTGCATGAATTTTTTTATATTTTTTTGTTACATACTTTTTAAATTAATTTTTGAAGTTAGAGTAATTGTAATTTGGACATAGGTGTATGTTGTAATGCATAACTTGTTTTGTATGTACTAAAATTATTATTATTTTCTAAAATAAGTACATCAATACCTAGTGTCCACATTTTCTAAAAATCTTATTTTTTCTATTTTTTTGTGTGTGTGAAACAAATACCTTGATGTTTGGTGAAAAACATAAATTCACAAGAAATAAAATTAAAAATATTCAAAATTACACTTTTTGGAAAGCTTATAATACTGGCTACATACTTACAAAACATAATTTATAAATGAATTTATTTGATCCCTCACAAGGTCAAGAAAATTTGATTTTTAGCCAACATTTTGATAGGTGTGAAGGAGACTCCATTGTAGGTATAATTTAAGACTAGAAGGGTTCTATTCAAGGGGGTTTGATCTAAAGGGTCTTATCTAACCATCTTCAATTAAAACCTTTTATATGGATCCCATCAAAGCTTAAATCATTAATTTTTCTAAAACATATGTGATTTCAGGCAAAAATCAAGATGTTCCAAGTTTAAGACCCATTATTGTAGATGGGTCTTGTCCCTCAAAGTAGGTAAAAATAATTTTTATTTCCTTTATTCCTCTCACCTCATCCCTTTTAGAGTGTGAGAAAAAACCTTGCCTTTATGGCAAGATCCTCCCCATACTTCAAAAGTACCCTCATGAGTACAATCTCCCTCTCAAGCCACCATATTGTGCCACTTGGCACAATCTCATGACTTGAGAGATCACATGCCATTCTAACCCTTGATTTTCCCATTCAATCCTAACTATTGATTCTCCCTAATCAAAAATATATGAATCCAACCCCAACCCAAGCCATTTTAGCACACATCAAAATCATCAAAGGGCACAACCATCTCATGCAACTAGGATATCTAACATGGAACTGGTTGTTTAAATTTATGTTTTATTGGATTTCCTAATGCCACAACTGAGTTTTTTTGGTTGTGTTGATCAAATTAGTTATTTAAAGTTGTGTATTTGTAGTATAATTTCCTCAGACAGCAACAACTTAAAAACCTAGACTATGGCCGTCCATGTAATGGATATATTGATAATATATTTAGTAGGTAGCCTAATCCACTACGCAATAGACAAAGGTACTATATTTTTTTGAACAATAAGCATTTTCCATAAAATCCCATGCAATGAGTCTCCATAGACTCTAAGGAACTAGAGCTCTTCCAAAGAAATGTATATTTTTAAGACACTATATCCCTTCTTTAGGCTAAGCAGTCAATTATCAACTAGCCAATACAATACCATCTTTATCCTTTTTACCAAACCACAAAAAAATAAGAATCTCTTCCTAATCTTTTCCAAAACCTCCACAAGGATATGCGCCAAACCATACCAATACACATGAATATCTTCTAAATCAAACTTAACTAGCATCCTCTTATAGATAAATACCTGTTGCACCACAAATTCATCCATTTGATCATCTTTACCAATAGATATTTCCTTGTCTTGTTTAACATAGACATTTGGCTTCAACCAGTGCCCTAAATACTTCAATTCATCCTAAAGTAAGACTTGGTAAAGGGGATAATGTATATAACATGTCTCTCATCATCATCATCATGTAATACATGGAAATATAATGTAGAAATTTTAATTTAATCTCCATACCAATAGAAATATTGTAAGTCTCCAATGTGTCCTTAAAATTGGAGGCTTCCCTAAAATAACCATCACCAAAAAGTAAAATGTCATTCACAAATAAAATATGGATCAAAGATAAAGTCCTGTCCACTTTTATTCCTTTGACAACCACAATCCACTTAGATTTCTTGATAGCTCTACTTAGATCCTCTACAACCAAAATAAAGAGAATAGGAGACAAAGGAAAAACATACTAAATCCCCTAACAAGCATTAATAATTTTGGAGTCAGTCCATTGATAATGTCAAGAAAAGGAATTGAAGAAATACACCACAAGATTAAATTCACTACCTACAAATTAAAATCTATCTAAAGAAGCATAAGTCTAAGATACAACCAACCTTCTCATATGCCTTAGATAGATTTAGTTGTACCACAAAAGAAAAAAAATTATTATGCTTAATACTATGTAATCCTTCTTAAGCCACACCTATAACATTGTGTATTTGACTCCCACTTAGTGATGCAAGAGCATCCAAGGCGAAGAGAAATCTTGCATCACTCAAATTCTATGTTTTCTTGATCAAATAAGGGCTAACATGGCCTATCAACGGGACCTTGACATATCAGTGTGACTTTCCTACAAGTCCCAATGACATACCGATGACAACAATGAATGAGCAGTGCATAGAGTTACATTAGCGAGAGTGAGCTTGATTGACAAGATGCTAACTTAGGTCTCACTAATGGATCGATGGCCATCTATCGGTAGGAGTCTAATGCGAGCCCCCCCAACAGCTCCATGTTCATAAGGAAGTTAACAAATGACATCGGGAGGAATTGGGTGTATTGGTAGAATGGGGGAGCGAGTTCCAAAGATAGAACGATAACACATGCATCAGAGTGACTACAGGCTATTGGTGGGAAATGATAATGAGTCTCAGGGATGGGGTGATGGAAGGTTGGATGACCCGACATGACATTGACATGTACAAACTGATGGTAATTGATGAATGGTCTTGTGATTCACATCCTTGTTGTGAATTATGTGGCGATAGGGTGGACTCATATCATGATAACATGTTGATTAGTGTAATTGACCTTCATTGATAGGACTCTTGAGATGGTCCCATTAATATGATGATAAGGAGATGATGGCAAGAAATGACTAAATGGTGAGTTTGCAGAACGAATGAATCTAGTGGCAACAAATGACACAATAGGATTTGTCGACTTGCATTGTTATTGCTAATTGACTAGGTCAATCGAATTCTCGGCCATGCAGTGAATGATCAAAAAATGACTTACTAGGGAATGAATGAGAATACAATCACAGAAGTCTATGTAACCAACTTGGAGAATTAGAATGATACAAAAGGTTGAAGGAAGACAAGCAATGGGAGAGAAGTGAAGAAAGTATGAGGGTAGCTTACAGCATGATAGTGAAGCTTGAGGTTGAACTCAGATCTACCAATCAGTAGATGCATGTAAGAAGCCGCCCATGAGATGGCATGTAACTTTGTAATGTCAGTCTAGTAACAAAGATAAATTTTTTTGTGCAAATTTGGTTGTTTATGTTGTTCTAACTTGTAAGGGGAGTCCCCTTCACCAAGTGGTATCAGAGCAAGATTTCTTGAGTTTGCAACAAAGCACTGAATGTGAGACAATTACAGCAAGACCTATGAGTGTGGGATAAAAAAATGCATCCAAGAATGGTCCAACAAGGTAGAGGCAAAGGAAAAGGAGTTGGAGGAAGAGATCCTCCCAAAGATGAAATTAGAGCCCTTAGAAGGCAATTGGAAAACCTACAGGATGAGGTTCGAAGAAGAGATATATGTCAAGACAAGGAAGAAAATGAAGATGAGACTGAAGAGGAAATAGAAGAGGAAGAATAGGCTCAGACGAATCCTAGGGAAGTGAGGTTGTTGAGAGCGATATCTAGCATTGGGAAGAGACCTAAGATGGAGGTTTCAACATTCAGTGGGAGTCTAAAACCTAAAGAATTGATTGATTGGATCACTGAGATGGAGGAATTTTTTGAGTTTGAGGAGATTGAAGATCCACATAGAGTAAAGTTTGCAAAGACAAAACTAAAAGGTCATGCAATTATATGGTGGAAAGAGGTCCAACTTGAAAGAGGTAGACAAGAGAAAGATAAAATCTCTAGATGGGATAGAATGGTGGAAAATTTGAAGAAGCATTTCATTCTTATTGACTGCAAATTGGAGCTTCTAAAGAAAATGCAGAGCTCGAGACAAGGAACAAGGACAGTGAAAGAATACATAGAGGAATTTCACAAGGTTTTGATTCAAACATGACACTTTGCGGAAAACAAGGAGAAGGTTGCTCAGTATATCAATGGGTTGAAGCCTAGTATACAGGAGGAATTGTCTCTATTAAGGATGACTGCTATTGAGGATGCTTATCACTTCTCTCTAAAAGTGGAAGAACGACTAAACAAGAGGTTTGAGAGTAAACAGAGAGGTTGAGGCCATACTGGAAGAGTTGGTAGATGGCCATATGGAGGTCAAAGTGGTGACGAACATAAGTGTGAAGGAACTCGCAATAGCCAAGATTAGAAATATGAAGATTCATATCAAACTCGTGATCAGCACAGTGGAGATCAACAAGGTAGAGGATGGACTGGACGTGGACTAGGAAAAGGAGATTTTAGAGGAACTTGTTTCCAATATGGAGGACATAGGACTTATGAATGACATCAACATCAAGGAAAGTCAAACATGAGGCCTGACGACAATGCTCAAGTGGCCCATGTGGATGAAGATGCACATTCCTCTCATTTTGAAGATGTTGAACAGGGTGAGACCCTTGTTGTTAGGAGAGAATTGTTGAACGAAGAGAAGGGACCTAATCAAAGGAAGAATTTTTTTTCACAAGTTACAAGTGCGAAGGTAAGGTTTTTAGTGTTCTCATTGATGGAGGTAGCACAGATAATTTAGTGTCCAAAGAAATGGTCAGTAAATTGCAGTTGGAAAGGAAAAGGTATCCAAATCCATACTGAATTTCATGGTTGTAGAAGGATCAAAGAGCATCGATCAATGAGCAATGTCTGATAAAATTCAAAATTGGCAATTACCACGATGAGGTTATGTGTGATGTCATACCTATGGACGTCTGTCATATGTTGTTGGACAGACCTTGGCAATCTGATTGACAAGCAATGCATGATGGAAATGCTATACATATTCATTGACAAAGAATGGAGTCCGACATAAGTTAAAACCCTTGGAAGATGTAGGAGAGAAGGTGTACAACAATGTAAGGATTTTTTTGGTTGATGGAAGAAAATTCCTAGAAGATATGAAACATGAGCACATGTGTTTTTCCTTAATTCCAAGAACTGAAAAGGAAGTTAGTAGCGAAGTTCCTATAGAAGTACGAGGTTTATTGAATGAATTCCAGAGTATTATTTCTGATAATGTGCTTGAAGGATTACCCAGTAAGGAAGATTAGTCATTAGATGAATCTTATTCTTGGAGCCAATTTTCCAAATAAGGCAGCCCATCGAATGACTCCAATAGAGAATGAAGAGTTGAGCAGTCAAGTGCAAAAGTTGTTACAAAAGGTATTGATTAGAGAGATTTTAAGTCCATGTGCAGTACCTATAGTACTAGTACCTAAGAAGGATAGAGAATGGCGAATGTGTACTGATTCTAGAGCCATCAATAATATTACCATCAAGTGTTTCCCTTGCCAAGGATGAACAAAATTATGGATTGCTTGAGTGGAGTTGATTATTTCACAAAGATTGATCTAAAAAGTGGTTATCAACATATTCAAATCAGAGAAGATGGTGAATGCAAGACCTATTTCAAGACCAAGGAAGGCATGTACGAGTGGTTAGTCATGCCTTTTGGGCTAACCAATGCACCCAACACATTTATGAGGCTCATGAACGAGGTATTGAAATAATTTTTGGGTAAGTTTTTCATTGTTTACTTAGATGACATTTTGATTTTTAGTAAGACATTGGAGGAGCACTTGAGGCATATCTGAGAAGTTTTCGAGAAGCTGAGAGAGAAGTTGTTGATCAAGTTGAAGAAATGTAGTTTTGCAAAATGTGAGTTAGTGTACTTGGAATTTGTTATCTCAGTAGAGGGTCTGAAAATGGATCCAAAAAAGGTGAAAGCTATTGTGGAGTGGCCAACGCTAAGAAGTGCTATTGAGGTAAGATCTTTTCATGGTTTAGTAAGTTTTTACCAAAAGTTCATTAAAGGATTTAGTAGTATTTGTGCACCCCTAACTAAAACAATGAGAGGGGACAGAAAAGAATTCAAATGGAGTATGGGATTAGTAAGGAGTCTCGATTTGTTGAAGGTCACAGAGCAGCTTGTTTTGGCACTCCTAGATTTTAATAAAGTGTTTTAGGTAGACTGTAATACCAATGACAACACCATTGGAGTTGTTTTAAGTTAGGAAGGTAGACCATTGCCTATTTTAGTGAGAATTTGAATGATGCAAAGAAGAAATTTTCTATTTATGATCAAGAATTCTATGCCATAGATCAGGCTTTGAAAAAGTGGAGACATTATTTTTTTCCTAGAGAATTTGTTTTGTTTACTGATCATCAGGCTTTACAATATTTGAATAGTCAAAGAAAATTGAATCAAAGGAATTTGAAGTGGGTTGAGTTTCTGTAGAGATATGCATTTGTGTTAAAGTACAATATTGGAAGGTTGAATAGAGATGTAGATGCCTTCAGCCAATGGTAGAATTTGTTAATAAAATTGCAGTTGGAAGTGGTTGGGTTCAATGAACTCAAAATCTTGTATTCGAAAGATCCTAATTTTGCAAAGGCTTGGAAAGCTTGCATGAAGCTTGCCACTTTGGATAGGATGATATGGTTGTATTTTACAGTCCAGGATGGTATGTTGTTTAGAAGGAATCAATTGTGCATTCATAGAAGATCCATGAGAGAGAATTTGATCAAAGAGAAGCATAGTGGTAGATTGGAAGACCACTTTGGTCAGGATAAGACCATTTCCATTGTTGGTGAGCATTATTATTGGTTTTAGTTATAGTAGGACATGAAGAGGTTTATACAGAACTACAAAAAATGTCAAATGGCGAAAGGAGCAAGTCAAAATATGGGACTATACCATCTGTTACCTATACCAGAAAGGTCGTGGGAAGATATTAGCATGGACTTTGTTCTTGGTTTTCCAAGGATGCAGTGTGGTCATGACTCCATATTTGTGGTGGTGGACAGATTCTTAAATATGACACACTTCATTCTATGTCATAATACCAGTGATGGTATTCACATGTTGTAGAATTATTCTTTTAGGAGGTGGTAAGACTACATGGTCTACCCAAGAGCATAGTTTTAGACTAACATACCAAGTTTGTTGGGTATTTTTGGAAGACGTTGTCGAAGAAGTTAAAAAATGATTTAAAATTTATCTCAGCACATCATCCATAGACAAATGGAAAAATAGAGGTAGTGAATAGGAGTTTGTGTAACTTGCTAAGGTGCTTAGTAGGAGACAGTCCCAAGGGATGGGATATGATTTTACCCTATGCAAAATTTTCTTACAATAATTTTGTCAATAGGAGCACTTGTAGATCACCATTCCAAATTGTGTATAGTCCGAGAACTACTACTAGATTGAGGAAGATGGATAAGGAAGGGAAGCAAAGTGCTGAAGTTGATGATTTTGCTAAACATATGAAGAATGTGTATAGAGAAATCAATGAGCATATTACTAAGATGAATATACAGTAAAAGGTAAAGGTAGATCAAAAAGAAGGCATAAGGAGTTTGTTGTTAAAGATTGTCATGGTTCATCTATGAAAGGAAGGGTTTCCAATTGGTACATACAATAAGCTGAAGATCAAGAAGTTCAGACCATGTAAGATTTTGAAGACACATGACTTAGGAAACACGTACAAGGTCAATTTTCCAAGTGAGATTCATGTCTCACCTATATTTAACATTTCATATCCGACAAATTATCAAGAAGGAGACAAGGAGCACGAGTTGGTAGAGGCATAGTGGAGTGTTCCAACAACAACCATGGAGAAAGAAGAAATCGAAGAGATCCTAGATAGTTGTGTAGGAAGGAGTACCAAGAATAGGTAGTACAATGAAACCTAGCAAAGTGGAAAGGATGACTAGTAGAAGATTCAACTTGGTTGTCCAAGTCAGAGGTTAGCTATCTTGGTTTCCCTCTAACTCTTGAGAAGTGAGTCATTTTTCAAATCTACCCCAGGTGTCTGATGCATGAGCATCCAAGGTGAAGAGCAATCTTGCATCACTCAAATTCTATGTTTGTTTGATCAAATAAGGGCTAACATGGCCTATCAGTAGGACCTTGACATATCAGTGTGACTTTCCTACAAGTCCCAATGACATACTGATGACAACAGTGAGTGAGCAATGCGTAAAGTTACATCAATGGGAGTGAGCTTCATTGGCACGATGCTAACTTGGGTCTCCTGATGGACCAATGGTCATCTATCGGCTGGACACTTGTGTATCAGCAAGATTCTAATGTGAGTCCCTTAGACAACCTAACGTTCATAAGGAAGTTAACAAATGACATCGGGAGGACTTGGGTGTATTGGTAGGATGGGGGAGCGAGTTCAAGCGATAGAATGATAATGCATGCATCAAAGTGACTATAGGCTTTCAGTGGGAAATGATAATGAGTCTCAATGATGGGGCGATGGAAGGTTGGATGACTCAACATGACAATGACGTGTACAAACCTATGGTGATTGACGAATGGTCTTGCAATTCACATCCTTGTTGTGGATTGTGTGGCGACATGGTGGACTCATATCATGATAATGTATTGATTGATGTGATCGACCTTCATCAATAGGACTCTAAAGATGGTCCCAACATACGACGATAAGGAGATGATGGCAGGAAATGACTGAATGATGAGTTGGTGAAGCAGACAAACCCAGTGGTGACACATGGCATGGTAGCATTCATTGATTTGCATTGTTCTTTCTAATTGACTAGTTCAATCGAATTCTCAAGCATGCAATGAATGATCAGAAAAATGACTTACTAGGGAATGAATGAGAACACAGTCATGGAAGTCTATGTAACTGACTTTGAGAATTAGAACAATACAAAAGGTTAAAGGAAGACAAGCAAGGGGATATAAGTGGAGATAGTATGAGGGTAGCTCACAGCATGATAGTGAAGCTTGAGGTTGAACTCAAATCTTCCAATCGATAGATGCATATAGGAAGCCACCCATGAGACAACATATAACTCTATAATGTTAGTCCAATAATAAAGATCATTTTTTTTGTGCCAATCTGGTTGTTTATGTCGTTCTAACTTGTAAGGGGATTCCCTTTCACCACTTAGAAAACCATATTATTCACATGACATTGTCTGAAAAATAGTGTTTTCCTTTCTATAGTGATCATAGCAATGATTTTATATAAACAATTATAGGAGATAGGTCCAAAATCATAAAATGATTTTAAGCCATCATTTTTAGGAATTAGAGAAATAAAAGAAGAATTTGTGTTCTAAGTGTTTCTCCTCGAGTCTTTAGTCTCCTCAAATACCCATAAAAAATCCTCCCTAGTGAAATAAAAAGTAACCAACAAAAACTCATCTAGCTTAGGACTTGTTCTTTTGAAAATTAGTGAGGACTTTTTTCATCTCCTACTTGGTTAAATTTTCTAAAACCATCAAATTTATTTAAGTAAAAAAGGTAGCATATTTCATAAAAGTTGTTAGATCACCCTCTCTATCTCATAAAATTTCTTGAAATGGGAAACCCTCATATTAGCAAGCTCCTCAAAAGATCTATCAAATGATTCATTCATTTTAGGCATCTATTAGATTGTGTTAATGTTCTTCCTATGCTTAGCATTATGAAAAATATTATATTTTCATCATTGATCTCAAACCAGATAGCCCCACTTTTCAATCTCCAAACAACTTCATGACCCAAAAGAATATCATTTTTTTCTTTTCCTTTAAGACATTTTTTGTTTGAAATACCTCTTTGAACTCTCCTACCAAAACATCATAAAAATAGATCTCTCCCTCAATTTTTGTAAGTATAGGATGTTGTTTTCTATATTTTTGGTAAGCTCTCTTAGTGGCAATAGGCTTGATCTTCACAATATTTTTAGTAAATTAAAAATATGCATGTATATTGTGTAAGTGCATGTGTAATTATGTGTATGTATTTGTATATGTACATAAATATATATTTTATATATACACCCACACAATACACATATATTTATGTACATACATGAATATATGTGTGTGTATGTCACATATATGCATACAATGAATATGCACATGCATGCGTGCATGTATACACATACATATAGGTAGACACACACAAAAACAATGTGTTATATTATATAGAGAGAGAAAATTACATGCCTTGAATTTTTTCTCTTCACTTTAGACTCGCTTTAACTAGTTTATATTACATGCAATGACAAGTCATTTTTTTTCGATACCTTGAACTTTACCTCAAAACTCTCAAAGAGTTCAAAACCAAATCACCATTCACTAAAATTGTAAAAAAGGTTACCAAATTTGAATGGAACACATATTTTCAAAACACACACATATTAAAAATTGCATGCCTTGAATTTTATCTTTATTTGTTACTCAATGTGACTAGGTTATCCCAAGTATAGTGACTAGCATACAAATGATATGTTTATGTGTTCAATAATCTAAAAATTACCTCACAATTCCCAATAGTTCAAAATCAAATTACCACTCAATAAACTTTTAAAGAACTCCACAAAATTTAAAAAGTACTCATTGTCAAAAGGCATTTGATGACATGAAAAAATATTTGCTAAATCCATTGATATTTGTTCCTTTTTTTCATGGAAGACCCTTGCTACCATATGTATCAACCACTATTCTATTGTTGGAGATCTCCAAGCATACGATGAGAAAATAGCAAAGAATATGTAATCTATTACATTAGTTGCACCTCCCTAGATTATGAGACATGGTATACACCTATGTACAATATATTATTAGCTATGGTGTTTTTCTCACAAAAACTAAAAGGTTATATGATTCATCTCAAGACATAGTATATAAAAAAGATCCTCTAAAATACATGTTTTCTAAAGCTAGTCTTCTAAGTCATTATTAACGATGGGTGACATTATTAAAAAATTTAATGTTAAGTTTGTTTCTCAAAAATATATCAAAAAACATTTAATTACCAACTAATTAGTCATATAATGGGTCATGATCATGCAACTATTGTTACATATTTCCTCGTGAATATATTTTGCATATTGACTCTATGTTTGATCATGTTTTTCAATGGATCAAGATGCATTATTGTTAGAATTGTGAATAACACAAGAGGTAAGATCAAACAAAAAAAAATTCCACACAAGAGAGCTACAAATAATAATTTGTTATATCCTCAATAAAAAAAACTTACAAAATGAACCTCAAGAGTCTTTAAGAGACTTAAGGAGATAATACAATGAGGGAGAGTATTTTATAAGAGAAACCCTAAATGATAAATATATTATATCATGACAAGTGCCAACATCCTATGTGATGAGACATAATGGTCTAATAAAAGCTCACTCTAGTTAGTAGAAAATAAAAGGCACTCCTAAGTTTGGCTTAAGTGCATGAGAACAAATTAACCTAATAATCTACTAAAAATTAGTTAATGCATGATTACTCTAACACCTCCCTTTTAGATGAATTTGGGGAGTAGTTAAAAACCCTAAAAAAGTGAATGCATAAAAAGAAAAGAATTCATGATAGGTCTTGGAAAATAAGGTCTAATGAGGTACCCATGTACAAACAATTTAATCTCTCACAACTAGAGAAAGAGAAAACCTCATGGGAAAAACTCCTCTCCAAAAATAAAGGTGAACGAAGGACTAAGAAGCCTCCAAAACAATGTCCCAAAAAGAACGGGAACAAGAAAGAGCACCATTGAAGCATGAAGAAGTTGTAGACAACTATCGAATGATGAATTCTATAGCACTAAAATGAAGAACCTCTTCTAAAATAGATGATGATCGGGACCTGAAATTGTATGGAAAACAAAGACAAACATCTAGAAGTCAAAGATACAAATGGAACATGAATTTGCAACTCCAATGACACTACTCAATATGCAAGGTGCAAGTCAAAAATATAAGCACCAATAGTATGAAGTACACTAATCAAGTGAAAATAGGTTGCCTCTAGAAACAAGAATGCAAGAATGTCCATATGGAAAATGCTCAGTCTCACTCAAATGCATGCGTAGCTAGTCATTGCATCCACCTAGTACATAGGAACAAGAACTAGATACATAAATCAGTCCAAAAAATAAAACTAAGGAAGCATTAGCACCAACATTATAAACCCCTCACAATGTGGAAAAGAGAGAGCCAAGATGGGTCCATTGAAATTTTCACCAAGAAGTGCATGAAAGAGAACCAAGAACATCTAAACGTGCACAAAAGAGTACCTACAATTGAAAAAGGTGTGCAAACAAGACATGTGCATGAGCCAAGAATCATTGGGATTTGATGTTGTCGTGGAAGGAACACTCACTTGAAAAAGGTGTGATGACACAACAAAGGTACTCACAACTCACCATGACACTTTATGGAATAGTGTGAGTACAATAGGCACAATAGGAAGTGCAAAAATATCAAAAAAATAAACTAGAATGGCACTTTATCTCAACACATCTACAAAAAAGAAATTGTATGCAAAAGATGCTCAAAATGCCTAAATAGAACAAAATGCTAGAAATACACATAAAATGACCTAAAACAAGTCATCTACATAAACAAAAAGTCTCTAGGAGCTAAACATCCAAATAATTCACCAAAATGTGAAAAAAAAATGTATTTGAAAAAATATAGAAAAAAATCATGTATGGTTGTGAAGAGCTCTAAAAGACCTTTCCAATGTCGTTGGAATCAAAGAAAATGAAAAAACTAGTCAAAATTTGTGAACTTGAAGAGTGAAAATAATACTTTTGACTTTGATAGGTGATAAAGTGCACAGTAGCAAAATCTGAGAGAAAACCAACACCATTGGATAATGCCCAAAACTAGCTTTCTAATGATATCTTGTATTCCCATTTTTGATAATCAAGTAAAAAAATATGGGCTAAAAAAAAGTTACCCAATTAAGGCATTAGAGGCAAAAAAGGAAGCCCCTTAGGGGCTAGGCACTAGTCACCCAAGTAACCTGGGGCCGCATTGGAGTTAAGAAATTAAACCCACCAGCTTGTCACCGACGAAGTGGTAGATAGGTGGTAGGGGCCAACAATGCCACCTACGACCTCTACAGTCACTATCGAATAGTGGCAGAGTCATTGCCACTACAATTTGCAAGCCCAATGATTATCAGCTTGTGGTCATGCCCTTAAATATAGCGGTTATTGAAAAACATGCTTAATATTGATTTATTTATTTACTTTTAAATCTATACAATGCATCATATAGGTCTTAAAGTAAAAAAAATTGCCTCCTAGAATCCTATCACCAAAAGTAGGAAAATTTAATATCAAAATTTATTTTTTTAGACTCTTGAGTATAATGGTGAAGTCCTTTTCATGCCAAAATGCACCAAAAATTCACTCAACTCCAAAAATTACAAAAAACCAATGAAAATTCTAGATTTGTTCCTATAACCCTAGTTGAGAAGAAAACTCAAAAATGGAGAAGGGGTTCGTTCAATCCATACTCTAATACCATGATAGAATTGTTAATAACACAAGATGCAAGATCAAACAATGAACAAAAACACCTTCCACACAAGAGAGTTACAAACAATAATCTGTATATCCTCAACATGAAAAAACTTACAAAATGAACCTCAAGAGTCTTCAAGAGACTTCAGAGATATTACAATGAGGGAGAGTGCCAAGTATAAGAGAAAACCTAATTGATAAAGGGATTAGATCATGATAAGTGTCAATATTTTATGTGATAAGACAAAATGATCTAATAAAAGTTCATTCTAGTTAACAAAAAACACTCCTAAGTTTAGCTCAAGTGCATGAAAATAAATTAACCTAATAATCAATTAAATATTAATTAATCATTAACTAGTGCATGATTACTCTTAACAATATTAGTTCATGGGGAAGAGTGATATTGATTACCTCTCTCAATAGAATTGATCCCCCTCTTTTCGACTTTATCTTCCTTGCACTAACAAGTTGTGTAATATGACATTTAGTAATGATTTATGTGCAACCATCTCTTTAAAAGTCAATATATGATATTGTAAGAGAGGGGGACCAACCACTCCAAGGCTCTAGGTCACAAAGAGCCAAGAGTGGAAGGCTTCCCTCACTTGCGTCACTCTAACAAGTGTTTTGGGATGAGGATCGACAATGAAGAGCACTCTCAAGTTCTTCTGACACTCTACAGACCCAAAAATCTAATTGGGGCTAGATGAGTCAGTTTTTGGAGTCCAAACTGCACCTTAGACAACTCTTTGTCTAAGGATGGCAGTGTTGTACACTAGTGTCTCTCTAGCGTATAAGCATCCGTACAGCTAGAAAACATAAAATGCAATAAGAAAACCACCAGAAGCCTACTAATAGCCTAGCTAACTAATTTTAATGAAATGAATAGAATGATAAGGTATGAAAAGTAAGTATGGAAATGAAAAAGTAGATAAAAACAAGGGTGACAAATATCAACTCACTGAAGCACCAATTCTCTAGCAAACTCCATGCACACGTTCACCTACACACAAGCAAGAAGGGAAAATTGTTGGAACTGTATAGGGGTTTTCCTCAGTAAAACCCCCGCTTTGGAGTTTCCACCTCCATGGACAACCAAAAAAGCAACGGAGTAGAAAGTATGATAAAGGAAATGGAAAGAAATGTGCTAAACACTACAAAAGATACAAAGTTTATGAAATCACAATGTGAAATTAAAGTGATGCAATACCACCTCCACCCAAAGGCACTCAAGGCTAATGAAGGGAGAATGCAAGGTAACGAACTTGACAAAGTCACCACAGCCGCAGTGGTGATGAAGGGAGGTCTCGCAAGACTCCAAGCTCCCAACTTCTATAGTAGAGTAGTACATGCAAGGATGAAGTTGATAAAGTAACCAGTTGTTGCAATGCTCAATGAAGTTGTGAAAATGCTAGAGAGATTGAATGAAAATTGCTAAGGAGCTAGAATGAGTGTGAAAGAGATGTAGTGATAGTGAATGGAATGGATTTGAAGGCCAAAAGGAGTCATTCTCAATTCAGTTGGTCATAAAGAGGTGTTACAAGTCATTCCCAATGAGGAGTGTAACGTCCCTGCGAACTCTAGACGTAGCAATCTGTCAGGGATGGCAGTGCGTCGTGCTTGTGTCCCTAACAAAAATTCCCCCACCAACACACAAAACATGCACCAAGTGGATGCATTTTGGATGGGTGATGTGGAATTTTTCCTTCGAATTCGATTTTCTAAGGTGAGGGTATGAAAAAGGGGAATTTACACAAGGGATAGAAATTTGTTTCTATACATTTTTCCCCCACTTTAGCGAGCACGAATATCAATGAGTGTTCTATAAAGTAGATCAAAGAGTTAGAAATGTATACCTGAATCATTGAGGAAGCATACTACAATCTGGTGAACTCGAAGTGCAGGGCAGGAAAAGGACTCCATAGGTACCCTCTCTTAAGGAGGTTTGAACAACAAGACTCTATAGCTCAAAAGAACTACCAAGTTGCACAAAGTACATCGAAGGCCCGCAGACCAACAATGGACAAATTCTATAGGATGCAAGCACTTCACAGGCCCTAAGATCTACAAAGAGGGAATTCCCCCAAGTACTCTCTCGTGAAGGAAGCCCAGTGAAAGGGGACTCCTAGAGTCGGACTGGAAAGTAGCTTCACATGAGCACCTACAAAGTGACATGTTAATCTGTAGATAAAACATGTCAGAAAACAAAAAACAGCAATGCAGAAAAACAAGTAGAAAGTCACGTAGATAATCAACAAATTGAAAGGCTTTCAAAGGGGTCCCTTGGGAACCCTTCAAAAGAAGAGGGATCCACTCAAGGGATGCACTGTTTGAAAATGAGAATATTTTTTTGCAAATCAATTCACCATCAAGGAATCCTTTCAAAAGATGTTCACTTCATCAAGGAATTCGAAAGAAAGAAAATTACCCTTCACAAGGGGAAGGTCAAGGCTTCTCTCCAAGGAAAAGTTGCTCCCTCCTTAGAAAAAATCTCTTCAAGTTCTTTCTATGTGAACCCATGATGAAGGAAACACATTCCATTGGGGGGTCCTTGTTGAAAATGCAATCTTTGAAAAATTTTGCAAATATTTTCAAGAAAAGATTCACTGACTACCGAATGCATTTTTTGAAAATCGAAGTTGACATGGAAGCCTCCCCTTACGGTGGTGTGTGTTGAATGCAAAGGCACACGACATCCTAAGGAGAGAAAAGAAAGAATGAAAAAGTGATGTTGTGGCCCACGGGACATAGCAAGATGTCATTGTGGTGATGCTGTCACACACATGAGGGACAACACATAGACACCACAACATCACAACTTAAGCAAAGAAGAGAGAAAGATAACAAAAGTGTAAAAAGAAACAATAACATTATAGAAAAAGGACATAGGGGTGGTTTGATATTTTGGGGTCATAGTTGCTCATAAATATATATAAGTATAGTAATAATATATAGATGAACTGTCATCAACCCCTACTATATCACACCATATGAAGAATTCACAAGAAAACAAAGTAAAAATAAAAAAATTGGGTCATGGAAGGGAAGCCTAAATACCCCCAACACTTTGCATCATCCCCAATTTTCCAAAAATCAATACACATAACAGAGGAAGAATTATGCCACAAATAAAGGAATTTTTATGACACATAATCACTCCTATATCTAAGCACCTACAAGGGTGAGAAGGATCATCCAAGAACACATAACACAAGCATGGGGGAACACATAACAACAAACACACACACCTAATCTAAAGGTAAAGAAGAGGCACCCCCTAACACTCATCAACCAAGAGGTTGTCTACTTCCCAATCTAGATCATTAGACGGGGAAGGAAGATGAGCCTGTAGTGGTGGAATATTAAGGGGGAACCCTCCAACCCTCCCGCAATAAGGGCCAAGGAAGAAGACTCTTTAGGGTCTCCTCCAATTGGTTCTTGTGGAATGAAGGTCAATGATTTCACAAAGATCGCCGATAGGGCCGAGACCTTGTCCAAAGAGTTAAACATGCACTTCACAGGAGTGTCATGGGTTACCTCAACGAGCGAGGGAAGCGACACTTGGGATTCACTACTAGGCTCACTGAGTGACTCGAGAGTAGTGATGAACTAAGGGGACATCAGAGCTTCTTCCATCACAAGGACGATGCATGTTAATGCATAACCACCCTTCGAAGGGGGTGGACTCTTCTTACAACCTCTATTGTTGGAAGGGTCAGCCTACATCTTCTGCTTCGTCAGAGGATGTGAACTCCCCACAGATGAGGCAAGATGCGCGAAGGAGGAGGAGAAAACCGCAGTGAACACCACCGAGGCATTTGGCATGTACACAAGTTTAGGGAATGGCGAGATGTCCATAAGGGACATCAAAAGAGGCGGCTTGACTAAAGGAGAGATAAACACCTACACCATTTTAAGGTCAAGTGCATTCACGCTCATAGTAGGAGCTAAGAGCATAACCAAATTTGATTGAATACAAGTAGAGGGGATGGGAGAGGACACAATAAGAGGCTTTGAAACAAGGGCAATTGACTCCCCTTCCTTCCTCTACAAAGCAGCCTTCTCAACCACCAGAGATTTTTATCGATGCTTCTGCTCATGCATAAGGCAGTTTCTGCGACTCCAGGAGCTGAGAAGGGACAGAAGGCTCATGCTCAGCCATCAAAGTGTTTTTCACATCTGTCTCCAACGGAGAGAGAGACTCCTAGACAGGAGCAGGAGGGAGAGATTGAGAAACAGTGGGGAGAGTTAGCTCTAACACCTCAACGACGGGCCTCTTCCCATTCACTACTTTAGGAGTAGGAGTGGTAGAAGGCCATGGAGGCCAAGACAGAGGATTTCCCATGAGGGCACTTCCTTCTACCATACAAGTGGGGCCAAGGTCTAGGAGGCATAGTAGGAATGTCTAATATCCTAATCTTGGCTTTGCACGAAGCAGGCACCATCGGACTTCCTATGTGGAACCTAGGAGTAGACTGCCAAAACTCTTCTTCAGAAAGGGGAGCAAAAGAGGCAACCCAAGGAAGGTTCGGCCTCTTCTTTCCCTTTCAACAAGATGCAGCTTGTTGCACTACCGGAGGAGTCGCTTTCGGTTGTCCCTTCCCCCCGGTCTTATACTTTATGTAGTTTTGGTAAAGCAGTTCCATTCTAGGGGGAAGCAGACTGATCGAGGCGGGCCAAAAATGATCCAATGAATAGCTCCCATAGGATACCAATAGTTGATATCTGGTGTCATGCACAACGTGCACAACACCTTCATGGGATAATTTTAAACATTTATGGATTACAAAAGTGATTATGTTCATGGAAGCTAGCCATGGGATGCCTAACTTCACCCTAAATAAATCAAATTTCAAAATAATGTCAAAGGTTGTATTCATGGCCCTAGTCCAACTAGGATGGAAAGAGTTATTGAGCCATACGGCTTAAGGGAGAGACCATCGTGCATATGAATGGTAGATTTCTTTTCTTCATACTCCTTCTGCAATGAATTTAACCACGTCTCCTCTATAATAACATTCACTTGGCTTGCAAGATCAACTAGGACCCCCGTCACAATGTTTCCATTGAGGCAAGGATGTATAAGGGAGAGGGTTTGCTATTCAAGAGCATGTCTTGTGAGGTGAATGTCACATCTGGTGAACTAGTCACAGGCTATGGGGAAGGAATAATCGTGACCATATTAACGTACACCGAGAGATGAGTAGAAAAATCAAAGGGGTCAATAATCAGGTTTATAGAATGAGATGAAAATGGGTTTATGTAGATCTGCAACTCACTATTGGCCTTTGCCACTAATTTATTTGCATTTTGCTTCATCCCATTGAGATGAATGGTACTATCATTGATGTGATTATGTATCTCATGATAGAGGCACATGCAATGCTTGTATCATGCTTGTTAACCTGATGGTACTCACAAAGCACTCACATCATACCAATTAGGATAAGGCTCCTTGAGAGGTCGAGGGTTTTCCAAAGTTATTATCTTATCCTTCCAAAAAATTTGCAAGATAGAAGGATAATATTTTGCTACCTTTGTAAAACTTCTTGTTGCATCTAAGGCCATTATCATTTGTCGTGGCGACTACATTCACAATACCTTTGCCTTTTCCTGAGGTGGATACAATAAAATTTCCTTCTAAAAGGGGGCACGAGGAGGATCCCTCGAACTGAACTACTGTTTATTGAAATTCTCACAACACGACACACAAATGTGCAAAGGAAGGGTATTTCATTAGGGAAAATTTCTCGTCACGCTCTCTATAGGTTACCTATGAATACCTTCTTCACATCAGATTCAAGAAGCGTGTACGAGTTCTATGAAAAGAGCGCTTGGTATCGCGCTATGAAATTAGTTATCTTCTCGCTATCTCACTGCTTACATTGGATGAGATCTAAGAAGGTCAACTTCGGATTGATGCTAGCTTGGAACTGTCGGAGAAACTGATTCACAAGTTGGTTGAATGAGAATGTAGAATTTTCGGGCAAGGAACAATACCACTCAAATGTTGTGTCCTTGAGAGATCAAGGAAATAGTTTTACCATCAAAGCGTCATGATGGAAGAAATCTATACACATTGCATTAAAGGCTGACACGTGTTTTTAGATCCCCTTTGCCACCATACTTTTCAAACTTAGGAATCTCCATTCCTTGTGGGAAGGGAGTACTCAAAATTTCTATTGACAACGGGTTGTGTCGGAAGAAAGGTTGAAAAATAGGCTGGGCAAAGGCCTATGAAAGATTCCCCAACTAGTTTTGCATCTGACCCATGTTCTATAAAAGGGAATTCAAAATAGGGTCAGAGGATGGCAAAGGCCCAATGGAACCTCCAGAACCACCACTACCAAAAACACCTCCAGAGCCACCTCTAGAACCACTGTCGTGACCACCACTAGAGCCACCACCACTAGTAGGGCCTCCACCAGAGCCACCTCCACTACCAAAACCACCACCATGGTCTCCACCAAATCCACCTTCACCAGTGCCACCTCCACTACCAAATCCACCACCACTCATTCTACTGAAGCCCCCACCGCCAAAGGCAGTAGGAGGGTGAAACTGAACCCAATGGGTATTCTACTCACCTTGAGAGTATTAGGCCTTTGAGAAGCAAAAGAGACACTGATTGAGGGGCTCATTTCAACCATGTATACAAATGTGGTGGGAAATGAAATGCCTATTTTTCTTTCATAGGCATCAAGCTCTTCCCCTCAAGTGGTGCTTGCTCTAGACTTATACAAAGGGATATAAGCTTCGATTAGATTGGTAAAGCCACATAGGAAATTTCTGCTTGTTTGATCCTTTCCTAATAGATGTCTCACCTCACTAGTAAGCCAAGCAGCTCTCACCATGTTTGGTGCTCTCTCCAAATGATTCATAAGGTCTGACACTATGTTATCTAATGCCAAAAATATTTCTATAGGGATATGCACAACTTCATCCTCATCCATGGACGAAACTGTAGGGGATGCTAGAGGAGTAGGAACGTGGGTGGTCTCATCTACGAAACCCATCTTGTTAGTAAATCCTATAGGAAAACTAGTGGTAAAGTCAATAGCAAGACTAGTGGAAAATTTGGAGGCGAGACTAGAAGTAACCTTCATCTTCTCCATTGGTAGGTGTCGCACACTTCTTCTAACAACGTACCCAGAAGTTGTAGATTGGGTTGTGATGCTCATAAACCATTACAATACTCAATTTTGTGAGTCACCACATGTAAGGGAAAAGTCTCAACATAAGAAAATGGGCAGACGTTCACGTCGGGTTCACCAAAAATGTAAGAGAGGGGGACCAACCAACCAAGGCTCCAGGTCACGGAGAGCTAAGAGTGAAAGGCTTCCCTAACTTACCTCACTCTAATAAGTGTTTTGGGATGAGGATCGAGAATGAAGAGCACTCTCAAGTGCTTTTGTCACTCTACAGACTCGGAAATCTAATTGGGGCTAGATGATCCAGTTTCTAGAGTCTAAACTACACCTCAAACAACTCTCTATCTGAGGACGGCAGCGCAGGTTTGGGATGACAATGCAGTGTGTTGGCATCTCTTTGGCATGTTGGCTTTTGTATGGCTAGTAAATGTGAAATATAGTAAGAAAACCACCAAAATCCTACTAACAGTCTAGCTAACTAATTTTATCAAAATGAATAGAATGATAAGGTACAAAAGTAAGTACGGAAATGATAAAGTAGATAAAAACAAGGGTGACAAATATCAACTCACTGAAGTGCCAATTTGCCAATGAGCTCTACGCACACCTTCACCTACACACAAGCAAAAAGGGAAAATTGTTGGGGCTATATAGTGGTTTTCCTCAGTCAAACCCCTGCTTTGCTGTTTCCACCTCCATGGACAGGCAAAAAACCAACGGGGTAGAAAGTACGATAAATGAAATGTATTGAACACTACAAAAGATAAAAAGTTACTCTATCAAATCACAATACGAAAGTAAAGTAATGAAATACCACCTCCACCCAAAGGCACTCAAGGCCAATGAAGAGAGAATGCAAGGTAATGAACCTGGAAAAGTCGCCACAACCACAATGATGATGAAGAGAGGTCTCATAAGACTCCAAGCTTGTACCTTCTATGGTAGAGCAACATGTGCAAGGATGAAGTTGACGGAGTAACTAGCTGCTATAATGCTCAATGAAGTTGTGAAAACACTAGAGAGATTGAATGAAAATTGCTAAGGAGATTGAATGAGTGTGAAAGATATGAAGTGATAGTGAATGAAATGGATTTGAAGGCCAAAAGGAGTCATTCTCGAGTCGGTTGGTCACACAAAGGCGTTACAAATCATCCCCAATGAGGAGTGTAATGTCCCTACGGACTCCAAACGCAAGAATCTGTCAAGGACGGTAGCGCACCGCGTAGACATCCGCGCACTACGCTCGGGTCCCTAATGAAAATTCCCCCACCGACACACAAAACACGCGCCAAGTTGATGCATTTCGGATGGGTGAGGTGGAATTTCACCTTTAGATTTTATTTTCTAAGGTGAGGGTATGCAAAAGGGGAATTTACACAAGGGGTGCAAAGTCGCTCCATATAGATATCCATGACAATTCACAATTTTAGCTATAAAATTTAATTGGCAACAATATGAGAAAATATATAAATTGACATAGTAGCATAAGTTGGCATTACACTTTCTTGATTCTTTTGACTCATTCACCATCAATGTGATCCCACAAAATGACAATCAACATGATAGTTTTGATTTCCCATTTTATTTTGTGAAAGATAGAAGTCTTTTTTTAATTTTCCATTACTTTTGACCCTAAAATGACCCAAACTATAAACTATGTTTTCTATGCTACCACTAGACAAAAGTAGACATCAAATTAATAGATTTTGATATTATTCTCACTACTTTTCTATTTCTATACTTATCTAGAAACAACTATCACTTGTGTTTGTAATATGTTTGTGAATGGAAGCATGGATTCACAAGTATGGTTGGTAGAAAAAACATACTTTCAATGATAAATGGTTTCTTAGTTGCTAAAACAATGTGTCATGTAGTGGAAAATACTTACCTTTTATTTTTGTGTTTTCAAAACAATTGGATGGTTATTTATGGCCAAGTGATTCTTAAATAGAGGATCTTTGTAGATTGATTATTTTTTTACTATTATAAATGAGAATTGTAATGGTGACAAAACTACTAGTTATTGACAACGAAGTGATTCTTCACTGGAGTGCCTTTATAAAATAATTGGATGATTTTTGAATGATTGAAAGTATAGATGTTGATAAACTATTAAAGAATTAGCAAGTATTAATTATTGTAGTCAACTTACCATGATTGTGACTTGAAATAATCATCCTAATACTTCTTGATGGGAATTGGAAAGAAATTGTCTTTATCATTTACATATATTCCATTCACAATTAGATATTCCCATCGCTTGTTGAATCTACTCTTTTGTAATATAAAATTAACTTTTTCTAAAAATTGAAGCATTCATCCACAATATGTTAACGAGGGCTACACAAAGATCAATACAACTCCTATATGCAACTTCCTTCAAAGATCAATGCAAACTCCTATATGTAACTACCTTCAAGAATAGAATAACGTACAAGGATAAATCATTGGGAGACATCTTGATGTCATGTTGCATATGCTACATTTATCTCATAGGCCTTCACCATAGAGAAATAAATCTTTGCCTACTACTTATTACCCATTTTCCTGTAACACTTATACTCTAAAATCTTCAATTGTAAAAGTGCCAATGTATCTCATGCCATGACAATCATGTGCCTAGATTACCCACAAGTAAAGGGCATTAACATTGTAGACATGGAAAATGTACTGATTGACATTACACATCTGATCCTAACTACTAACACCATTTCATTCAAAAATCATCCCTCAGTCTAACCATTTAATCAAATACCCTTATTTGATTAAATTCATCAATCTTCCTCTCTTTATTAAATAAATGATTTATCTGATTAAGTCATTCTTTCTTGTTAATTAAATCAATCAGTCTAATCTAATTATCCCTATTTAATTAAATAATCAATTTTATTTGATTAAATCCCTAAAATCTATCTCATTAAATTAAATAAATTAAAACCTTATTTGATTTAAACTAACTTTAGCTCCTTTAATTGAATAAATCAAAAATCTTTATTTAATTAATCCTTTTATCATATTCTTCTCATATTTGATTTAAATCAACCCAAAAATCTAAGTCAAATTTGGCACATCATCTAATCCTTCATTAAATTAATTAACCTTTGATTAATTTAATCCTAATTCATGTCCCATCCTCTAGCTTTTGCCACTTGCACATGAAAATAAATTTAATTCATTTATTAAATCCTTATTTTCTCTCAACATGGCATAATAGAGAATATTCCTTCAAATTTGAATTCAAAATCCAAGTGGACTTAGTCCTTCCAACAAGACATTTATTTCATCTTACGAGTCATTTTGCATTGAGCCAAGTGGCCATTACTCCATTTGACTCTCCCTCCACCTTGTCATTTCAACATTTTCAAATTTCAAATATATGCATTTATCGGCGCATTCATCAAAATGTGCACATCCTTCATCCATCCATCTCTTGACAAGTGGTACCTTGCCATTGGTTGAATGTTAGTCCCACATTGCTTCATTTTGAGCATTTCTCCAACTTGTCATTCTATAAATAAGAGGCTTCATTCCTCATTTTAGCATCCACAATTTGAGCAAAGTTATTATACTCAAATCCATAGCAATTCTCATACATTCTTATTCAATCTTAGCTAGGTTATGCAAATTTTCATCTTAGAACACACTTTAATCATCAACAAAGTGGATCACTCTTCATCACTCATCAAGCTTACATTATAGGAGTTGGGAAAGGGCCAATTTCCACATCAAATTGGCACCAACTCCCCCAAGAGATTAAGAGTTTGCTTTGCATTTGAATAAGATTTAATAACTTTGGTTTATGCTTGTTTATGTTCTTCATTTCATTCCTCTTCCTTTGCAATTCAAATGGATTTCTTGGGGAATCATGATCCTAACTTGCATATGATCTAATATGATGTTTATTTCTTGTGTTTGAGCAAGTTTGGAATCTTGGTTCACAAACATATAAAACAAAACTTGCATGCACAAAAGTGGAAAAGACATTCTCAAAACATCTCTAATGACCACATTGTATATTGAGTATAACACATTATTACACTGGAGGCGTTCCCTCTATGAAATGAACCAAGCTGACTTAGACAATCGATGACATGCAGTGCTAGAGAAGGGATGCAAGACAGTCAAAGCCATTTAATCCATTGAAAATTTAATACCCGCCAATTAATCTTACCATCATAGCAATGAAAGTTTCGTACACAATATTCTCAAACTTACCTTTTTCCCAAACCCAAAAACCTCCTCCACACCTACTAGAAGATCAACAAAGAGAGGGTGGTTTAAGTAAGAAATAGCTATCATAAACTTGATTTGCACCATAATCACACGCATTGCCACACCATCCTCTATGTGTACATTTCACTTCAGCCATGGAACAACTACAATGGTTGAGAGGAAAAAATCTACCCATTTATTTTCATTGTCATCGTTGACACCATGATGGCTACTTAAATATTCCTCTCCTCACACCTAAAAACAAATTTTGATTTGTAGCTAATATTTTCATTTAAAAGTTACAGAATCTTTAATCTACTCTACCTAATGAAGAAGATTCTTAAAAATTCTTATATCAAATCAAAGAGTGCATACAATTATATGTATGTTGATCATTATTGTGTATAGTAAGGGGCTTTATCAGATCTATGAAACATACAATTTATTTATGTTTAAACAGATAAATCCAGATTTCAAGACCATATAATTTTGAACATTGGGTGTAAATTGTGTCCCACACTTAGCTCTCTTTAGCAAATTTTTGTCTCACACATTTAACTCTTGCTCTCATCAATAGCTTCCTCTCTCTTTCTACTAAAGCATCACTTCTTTCATCTATGGCTTTTACCTGTAACAAGAAAGTGTTATGTTGAAGGATAGAGATATGCAAATATTGTGCAATATGTAAACACGGTACCAGTTCACTGATAATGCTTTCTTCATCCTTCAAACATTACATTACACACATTGTGTTTCATATTGAAATGGTCAACTTTTTTGTTGTAAAGATCTTACAATTGCCTAAGATTATTGTTTTCAATAAAATAAATAGACCCTTCTCTTTCCATTGTTATCAAAAAAACAAAACAAAGCATCTTAGTAACCATTTTAGGATTCCCCTAGAACGTCTACAACAATTGAATAGGATACATTTGTTTACTAACATGCCCTAGAGAACCAATAAGATACATTGAACCTATGCAATGACTAAGCTACAAGAGATTTACTTACTAAGATATTTTATGACCCAATGCATTAGCTAAGCATTGGTGAAGTAACCTAGAAGCCCTTTTAATGTATCTATATAGTTTCATATACCTAGTTGATGCTCTAAGACATATGGTTTCTTATACCTCATTACACATAATGCCTTTTAGAGAAGATATGTTCTCATGGCATATGTAGCTTGCACGGAATGCTAAAAGTAATCCCCTCTAGAGTTTCCCCCAATTCAACATGTATGCAAAATGTGGAAAAATAAGCAAGGCACACAGATGATTTTCTTGTTCGCATGCAAAATGTGGGAGTATAGATAGGGCACATGAACTACTTTGCAAAGTACCATGCCCCATTACAAGATCCATATGCCCTCCATTAATGGATCAATTTGTGATGGA
Organism: Sequoia sempervirens; assembly: GCA_007258455.2. Lineage (NCBI taxonomy): Eukaryota > Viridiplantae > Streptophyta > Pinopsida > Cupressales > Cupressaceae > Sequoia > Sequoia sempervirens. Next base: position 1,012,532,450 of record VDFB02281492.1, on the reverse strand, counting down.
GTAGAAGGGGAGCGAGGACTAGAGTGTTTAAACATGGATTCCATATGACTTTGGGGATAAAACAGTTAACAAAAATAAATAATAAATAAAATAAAATAAAATATTCCTCATACATATCAATAAATTCTTATATTCTTGAAGTTGTATGATTTAGTGTAATTCTTTATGATAGGAAAAAAATAAATCTATAAGAGCGAGTGGGGAAGTTGTTAGTTGGAGATATAAGCCTTTCCTTAAACAAAATTAAATATGCAAAATCAGTCCCCAGGTTTGAAAATTTCGCATTGCTCAAAGGGTCAAAGATATTTGTAAGTATAAGAATTTTGAAAAACAATTGGTTAAATTTCTATAGAAATTAAAAAGTTTAACAATTTGGAGACATCTATCCAAATTTGGTAACAATATGCAAAAGCTTCTAGTGATGGGTACGTTTTGATTGCAAGTATAAGACAAATGTATGCAAAAAATAAACAAAAATGTATGCAAACATAGACCAAAAAAATTTATAATTAGCATTCCACACAGTTTCAACATATCATTGCACAATAAAGTGCAATTGCTAGTAATTAAAGTTCTACTTGGCAAGCTTCTACAGTTTAGCTTAAACCTTGCCTATTTCTACCATATTTGTTGACAAGTAAGAGAAGGATGGTAAACAAAGCCATGTTTGTTTTGTTATGTCAATTGATCATAAGGTCAATACTTCTAGATATAGATCCTTACAATTGGTTACCTAATGAAGGTGTGTGTCTACCAAAAGCTCTTAAGCCATTATAAAAAACCATTACTCTCAAATCTTTCTAGGCAACAAATTTCTTCTATTCTTGAAAAGATAAATATTAATACAATTTATTTATTGAGTTGCACGACAATCAACCATGAAGAGTAATAGTCCTATTGTATGTATTATCTTGGTAATTTTGTGTTTTAAGTCGTATCAATGGTCAACCCCACTCAATGTTTGACGATAAGGCATGTCCCAAGGCACCATAGATTGTCAAAAGCTACATTGGAACAATCACCAATGAAAAGGCAAGAGTGCATCATTGCTTTACCTTAGTTTATTGCTAACATCAAAATCTCCTTTTACTACAACTTTCCAACCCTATCCCAATTATGTCTTACAATTTTTTTATGGATCACAAATTGAAGGCATGAGAGAAAAGACACCTATCAATAATATTGTATGAGATGATGCATATTCAATACAAGCTCCATGAAATGCAATACAATGCTTACACAATTGTAAAATTGTGTTGTTTAACAAATTCCTAAGGATCTCAAATGGAAAAAAAAAGGGCAATGGGAGGAGAGTTGATATAACATTCTTCTATCTTTCCACATTATTAAATATAAAAGTGGCACATGTGCAAACATTGAGAACCAAAGAATTAGTCTTTCATGGTGGAATAGGGATAAGATAACAAAATATTTTAAGCCTTTAATAATCTGACAAATTAACATACAATACACATCAATGAGACATATTTCTGGAATTTCATCTTCCATGACTTCACGTGACAACATAATCACTTTAAAATGTAAATGGTCTTTAAAAAACACCTTTGAATTATCTACGCAAAGTCATACAATATTTAGTTTAAAATGAAATGGGCAAGAGCATGTTTACATTACACATAACTCTTGAACATATGCTTTGTTATTCATCATTCTCTTAGAATTATTGACTAATGTGAATTGTAACATATAATTACTTTACAAGTACAAAGGCTAATAACCAATTAACAAATTCTTGGTTGTGAACTAATGACCAAATACTTCACAAGTTAACCAATTAAAACTATCATAAAAATAACTCATGCTAAATAGACTTTAGCTTTGTAAACCGTAAATTATCTACTCAATCTTATGTAACATAATTACTTTACAAATACTATGGCTAATAACCATTTAACAAACTCTTGTGAACTAATGACCAAATATTTCATGAGTTAACCAATTAACCATTATTAAAGCAACTCATGCCAAATAGACTTAAGCTTTGTAAACCATAAATTATGTACTCAATCTTATTCATCACAATACCATACCCCTATTGTACTAGATATCATCACCCATGCCACAAGGTAACAAATTTATCCATTAAAAAAGCTACTCATTGGGGCCAAACCAACCGAAAATAAAATATGTGCATCCCATACTAGCTACTCCATAATCAACCGAAAGTAAGATTTATACATCCCATGCTAGCTACTCCATAATCACATATACTTCACAATACCATGTCCTTGGACCTACAACACTCCACCTCAGTTATATCCTTACATTGAGACTGCCTTAACTTGTTCATCCCAAGAGAATGACAAGGTAACAAACCAAGTAGATTTCCACAAATCTATATACGCTAGGTAATAAGGTATCATGATTGATAATCCATTCATCATTGCATAATCTTGACAGAGGACAATTCTTGATGATGCCATACTTTCTCTACACTTCTTCCAACTCCAAATTATCCTTAATGAAGGAATGCTTACCCTTCATCAAAATCCCAAATTTCCCAAATTTTAAATTAAAAATAAACATTGATAATCAAATCTCAAACCTGACCAAGCCTTGGTGATAAATTAATTGCCAAGCATCAACTAATGATAAGTTTGGTAATAAATAAGGAACACAAAAAGTGTGATGCCAGGATATTAGTGTTAACCTAAAAATGATGAAAGCATTATATATCTACTAGTAAGCATTTTATTTATATACCGCAGTGTGTAGTTGCATTAAAACTTATGGCAATAATTCAAACCACATTACCATTTACAGTGGTTTTGTTTTCATTCTTTTTAAAATCATTAATGGTAATAACCACGTACCATTAATAACAAGTGAATGAATATCAAAATATGTTTGAATAATGCCCAAGTCCATATCCTAAAAGACAATATCCTCAACTATAACAGGGCACTTTTTACGAACCATTCTTACCAGATTTTCTTCTCTAAACTCCCTATCAGATGATGGAGAAAGCAAATAATTAATAAAATCGAATGGAGAAACAAACCTCAATTTGAACTTCAAAAGATTAAAAAAAAAATCCGAGAACAAAAGACTATAGTGGAAAACCAAAATACATCATTAACCTAATGCGCATCATTGGATGTCCTCAGAACTTTCTTCAAAGCCATTCGTAGAGGTCATGCTTTAGAATTGGGTGTCCTCAAGAACTTTCTTCAAAGCCATTCGTAAAGTTCATGCTTTAGAATTATCTGCATTAAATACAGAATTAATACCCATGACATCGTGCAAAAGCATGAAAGAGAAAAAAATACCATGCCATGCGATGCCTATAAAACTACAACGTTCTTTTTAATTTGTTCTTATTAGAACCATATCAAGTTTACAAGACTGTAAAACCCGTCAACTCCCCTCTCCTTAGAAAAGGAGGCTACAGACATACCCAAAAGGCCCAAACTGGTCATATAGAAGGTTAAAATCTAAACAAGGTAATACCTAAGACAGACCTTGCATTTCTCTTCACATGTTTTAAAGCTTACTTCATAATTCTAATAACAGCAATGCTGGAACTAAAGCTGGGGAATGCAGCTGCAAGCATCGTCAAAAGCAGGGCCATTCACTCCAATGGTTCAGCATACACATGCATCCATACTCTATAATAGAACTAATTTGACAATCATGCAATCCAATGCAAGAGATAGTCCAATTTTCTTCAAAAGATAAAGGTGCCTGTAACAACATTCTTCAGAAGTTCAAGGAACCTCCAAAATACGACGGTTAAAGGCCCGAACCACCATGCGGGCAAATCCAATATAGAAGTTGGACCAGTTTTCTTCATAGGCAAGGTACCTAGGCCAATTCGCTTTACAAGGCAAAGGAATCTGCAAAATATGATAAGCATGATGAGGGTGTTAGGCTCACTTTGACAGTGTCCAAACAAAAGCCTCCTTTCATAAAACCATTCAAAGCACAATTCAAATCAAGTATTCAAATTCTTGAAGAGAAACGAACTTTTCAGAAGGAATAGTACATAGAACCAGACATTCATTTGGTATGGATATTTCAACAACTTTTTAACAATGATCAATGAACATGAATCTGAAAAGATCTCAGTAAGTTGTCAGAGACACACCTACCATAAACATGATGCACTAGGAAACTACAGGGAACTTCAAATCCCATCCACACAATCTGAACTTCAAAAAAAATTTATCACATTTTGAAATCATTCAAGTGAGAATTTGTGCATATTTTTTTCTTTATTGAAGTTTGCACATAAGTTTTTGTGATGGTTGTGCAGACTAGCAGTACCAATGGCTGATCACTGCTGGGTGGGGATTCAGTTCATGCACCAGATACTAAGCGCTACAGAAATGCAGGCCATGCACTTTTATTCATTTAAATTAACTAATCGAATTTGTTCTTTGGATGCTGAGGAATACCGTGGTTAAAGAAGAAAACATCATACACTAGATATATTTACAAATTTAATACTTCAGAATATTTTGAAGTCTGCCAAAAATCTCTCTATACATGTGATACAGTCTTCCAAAAGAAATTATTGTATTTTAGGGAAAAACTGCATAAATACAACAGCCATCAAGTTTGGCCAACATATCTATATGCAAGAATACTTGGCATGTGTATCTATGCACATGCACGTATGACACATAGGACACGCATGTGCGTGTAGCCACAATCACACCAACATGTATTTATGTCCCTGTGCATCAGCTATGCATGGGCTTTAATTTGAGAAGCATATGGCTGTGTATGATATTTTAAAACAAACTTAATCTTTTTGAAGCTATATCAAATGAAGAGATAATTTTTGGCAACCTAAAGGAGGTTCAAGGATTATGTCGATAGAAAACTATATGTATATGAATATGTTAGAAGAGTATGTGTTTGTGCATGGATGCGCTGCAAATTCTAGTTGCATGCGGTTGGATTGAACAATTAATAATAAGTGCTAAATAATGGGATGAAATAAACTCAGACAAATCTAGATTTTATTTTTTCCAAGTAAGCTGCTGTAAAAAATTGGGAGTCATTTGAAATTTCCACGTAGGATAATTAGAAGCGCGAAGTTAGGGTGCTCAACTACTGGGTCCTCTCCCCTATAGTGTGAGATTTGAGCCTGAAACAAGTCTCACATTTGCAAACCACTATTGAGTCATCGGAAAACAAGTTTCAGCTGTCATTTAAGGGTAAACCAGCTGCCATTTAATGGTAAAAGCCTCCAAAATCTCACTTATCACATAAAAGCCATATATTATTGATTTGACAACTGGATGGGAACATTCTATTTCCATTTGCAGTGTTTTTATCAATTCAATGGCATATTTCTTTTTCATTTTCTTTTGACGATAAATCTTCTTATTTTTTAATTCCTTTTCTAAGTGGTTAATTTTAGTCCTCAGTGTTTTGCTTCAGTTTCAGCACTTCCAACTGTTGCTTTTGCATCTACAAGTTGATCATCAAGACATTTTTCCTCATCCCCACTGGTCTTGCCTGTAACAGCCAACTGATTCTTTTTTTTGCACTTAGATCTGATATTGCCTTTTTTCTTATCATCTATTTCCAATTGTATTTGTTCCACAGTGTTTCAGGGACGGGGATGGGGGGACGGCAGGGGACACGTTTCCAGGACATTTCCTAGGGGGCCATTTTTAGGGGACGGTAGGGGACATCGAAATACAAAATATATATATATGATTTTTTCAAAATTTATTAATATATTATAGAGAGAGAAAGGGAAAGAGTGTCAAAAAAAAATTTCTAAAAAAAAATGCCGAGCAAGGGTTCAACAGGGTGCGAAACGCAGGGGATGCACTTGTCCGAGGGTGTCAATAGCGGTGGGGTAGCGGTCCCGAAGGATGCCCAAGCCTTGGGCAAATTATTTATGGAACAAGATGCAGCCGTAAAGACAGAGGGTGAGAAGAAGAATGTGACCAGATTGGCCGTGGGCAATGTCAACATAGATGTTTCGACGGTGATCCAGGAGATTGTAATTCTAGACCATTTTTTGCATTCAAAGGTTGAGAAGCTAAAAAAGCACGGGGTAATAGCTAAGTTCATTGGAATCTGGCCATCGATGGAGCGCATTGGTCGCTGGGCATCTCAAACCTGGGCGGGCCTGAAGCCGGAGATTACGTTTTTGGCTTTAGGGTTTATTCAATTTGTTTTTCAATCGGAATTTGAAAGGGATAAAATTTTGCAGGGGGGCCCATGGTTCATGGGGAACGCTGGATTATATGCCCGGGCCTGGACGCCGGGTTTCGATCCGCACTTAGAACCGATCAAGGATGCGCCTCTCTAGGTTAGACTGTATAAGCTCCCTTTGGAGCTCAGGACGGAGGAGATCTACAAACTCATTGGGAATACCCTAGGGGAGTATGTGCAGTGCGAGTCTTCACCAGGCAATCAATCTCTGGCCCCCTTTGCTTGCTTCTGTGTAAAGGTTGACTTGCGGAAGCCTCTTGCGCATTCGGTTCGGTTGTCTTCCTTGCTAGGCGAAAGAATCCAGGAACTGGAATACGAATGCTTACCAATTAGGTGCTATAGTTGTGGTCAAATAGGGCATACGGCAAAGTTTTGCGAAAAGTTTAAGGTAGGTGAGCATAGGGATGGCAATAAGGAACAGCCCATGGGCGCCGAAGGGAAGAATGCGAAGGCATCTGGTGCTTCCCCTGTTCACACGCGGTCGGATTCCTCCACCCATGTGCCTGGAGGCAAAGGCAGTGGTCCCCCTGTGAGTTGCCCGAAGGGGTCCTTTCTGGTGGGGTCCATGGTTGATCCAAATTGTGTGGAGCAGGTCAAGGGAGATATGGCTGGCAAGTCGGATAAGGATTCTGTTGGAGGCGGGGGGGCTGATGGCCCCTTTACAGTTCAGCCTGTCAAGGATATTTGCCCAACACCTTCAGCTACTAAAGCAAATCATTCTGGGGAGGCCCCTGTTGTTCCAGTCGGTGGGGATTCAGATAAGGAGAATGAGTGGTCAATTGCAACAAGGAAATCAAAAAAATTTGGCGGCAAGCAGAACATTCCAATCGATTCTGGAGAGGTTAATAGCAGGGGCAGGAAATCGGAGGCAACCAAAGCAAAACTCAAGGCGCTGGAGGAAGTTGGGAATGGCACTCAGGCCTCAATGAGGCATTTTGTTTCAAATGGAGGCGAGCACCTCCCTGGCCCCAAGAATCTATGAAGATTCTAAGCTGGAATATTTGTGGCCTTAACGGCCCAGAGAAGCAGCGCCTTCTCAAACGATTGATTGAAGTTGAATGCCCTGACATTCTTTTGCTTCAGGAAACCAAAATGGATGAGGAACGTTTTATAGATCTGGTCCCAAGGTTTTGGAGAAATGGGGAAGGGGTTGCAAACAATGCTTTGGGCACGGCAGGCGGTATTGCTATTGTATGGAATAAAAACTTTGTTGCTGGGTTATTGGTGGAAGCATCGCAGTATTGCATCTCTGCTCATTGCCATTTCCTTCGGAGTGGTGAGCAAGTATTAGTCACAAATGTCTACGGGCCTACTCTGGATGGAGAAAGGTTGGAAGTGTGGGATTACCTCAGAAATTTCAGAGTGGTTAATGGGATGGGTAATTGGCTAGTGGGAGGTGATTTTAATGTTGTGTTGTCTCCTGAGGAGAAGGTGGGAGGCAGGGCCCTTGCGTCTCCTAGCTCATTGGCTTTTAGAAGTCTTTGCGAAGATCTGGCTCTTACTGATATCAGGCCAAAGGAAGGATGGTTCACTTGGTCCAATAAAAGAACTGGGAATGACAATATTAGAATCCGTCTTGATAGATTCTTGGTTAACTCTGACTGGTTCTTGGGTTCAGACAATTTTATTTCCGAAGTCAAGCATTTTGGCGGTTCCGATCATTGGCCAATCTCACTCATTGTAAACAAAAACCTGAAGCCCAAAGGTATCCCCTTCAAAATGGAGGCTTTCTAGTATGAGCATCCAAAGTTTGAGCAGCTCTTGGCAGGTTGGTGGAAGGCGGAGGTCAAGGGGTGTAAAAGGTTCATCCTCTATAAAAAGCTTCAGGGGGTTAGTAGACAGGCCAGGTTATGGAACAAACATTCATTCGGTGATTTGTTCGAAAAGAAAAGGTGGAATTGGACTTGCATCTTTTGGAAATTGACATTGCATCCAAGGGTCTCTCCCTTGAGCTAAGGGCTAAGGAACTCGATCTGATAGAAGAACACAATAGGCTGCTCCGTATGGAAGAGATATTTTGGCATCAAAAATCCAGGATCAAGTGGCTGCGGGAGGGCGATAAGAATACCAATTTCTTTCACATAACTACAAAAATAAGGCGTCAGCAGAACAAAATCCTCAAGTTACAGACTCCTGAGGGGCTGGTTCTAAATGATGTGGAGGCAATACGTAAAGCGGGGAAGAATTTTTTCCAATCTTTGCTTGGTGCCCCTCCTGAGGTGGACTTGGTGGCACAAGAGGAGTGCTTAAGCAACATCCCTTGCGTAATTTCGGAAGATCAAAATTCTGCTCTTCTTGCTCCCTTTTCCAAAGAAGAAATCAAGAGGGCGGTGTTCTCCTTGGGTGCCAGGAAATCCCCTGGTCCTGACGGCTTCCAGATGGAATTCTTCCAAAAATATTGGCATCTAGCTGGTGAAGATGTGTGGCATGCTGCTGAGGAGAGCAGGCTTCAGAAAGCTATCTTCAAACCATGGAACTCAACATTTATCGCCCTGGTTCCCAAGGTCAGAGATCCTAAATACTTCGATCATTACAGGCCCATTGCGCTTTGTAATGTTGTCTACAAGGTGGTGGCTAAGGCTATGGCAACTAGATTGAAGGTCTGCCTGGAGAGCCTTATATCTGAAGAACAGAGCGGTTTCTTGAAAGGTAGACAGATTTTGGATGGCATTGTGACTGCACATGAAGTTATCCATTCCATCCAAAGTAGGAAGAAAGAAGGTATGGCTATCAAGCTAGATATGAATAAAGCCTACGACCGAGTTCCTTGGGACTTTCTAATCAAAATCAAAAGGAAGCTGGGATTCAGTGCCTCTTGGTGCAGTTGGATTCAAAGTTGCATCTCGTCTACCTCTTATGCTATTCTTATCAACGGTGTTCCAACTGATTTCTTTAATGCAAAAAGGGGTCTGCGCCAAGGTGATCCTCTTTCACCTTTTTTGTTTCTCATTGTGGCTGAAGCCTTTAGCAGGTGTCTACAAAAAGAGGTCAGCGTTGGAAATCTCAAAGGTCTGCAAGTTGCCCAAGGTTCTAACAACGTTTCTCACCTTCAATTTGTGGACGACACCTTGTTATTAGGTGAGGCTTCAGCTAGGGAGGCTCAGGTGTTCAAGCGTATTCTGGCTCTTTATGAACGTGCTGCTGGGCAAAAAGTGAATATGGCCAAGTCTCGAATTTTTTTCTTGAAGAATCCTTGCTTGGAGTGCTTGGAGATACAACGGGTCCTTGGTTTTGATGCTGCTCAATTACCTGGCAAGTACTTAGGCTTGCCTCTTGTCTTCAAGAAGCCGACCTCTGAAGAATGGGGTAATGTCATAAGCAAGGTTCATGGTATGCTCGACTCCTGGAAAGGCCGTTGGCTCTCCCTTGCTGGGAGGATTACTCTTATAAAATCTGCTATGTCTGCTGTCCCGATTTATTCTATGTCTGCTTTTCAAATCCCAGGCAAGGTTGCCAAGGTTATTGAAGACACAAAAAGGTGCTTTTTATGGCAGGGCAGCGATGTGAAATTTAAGTACAATTTGGTGAAATGGGATGAGGTGTGCAAGCCTACTAGATACGGGGGGCTGGGAATTAGGAAATGTAAAGAGATGAATACAGCGCTTGGCACTAAATTGGTTTGGAGAGTGTATGAGTAAAAGGAAAGACTTTGGAGCAAAATTTTGCAGGCCAAATATCTTCAAAACAACATTGAATTTTTATTTAATACGAACTGTTCTCTTTCCCAGGGATCGAGCATCTGGAATTTCCTCTTACATTGTAGAAGTGTCATTATTCCTGATTTGAGATGGCGCTTGGGGGATGGAAGAAAGATTAATTTTTGGCAGGATCATTGGTTGGATTGTGGGAAGCTCACTGAATCTCTACGCTTTAGACCTTTAGCTTCACACTTTGAGGAGGTTGTTGGCAGCAAAGTAGTTGATTACATTGAGGGTGCTCCCCTTGATAAAAGATGGAAGGCTCTCATTGCCCCTATGGCTGAGCTAAATAAGTCGTGTATGGAACTGCACGCTGAATTGGCTAAATGGCATGTCATAGGTCCAGAGGAGGAAGATAGATTGGTTTGGGGCGACTCTGGCATTGGTCAAGTTACTGTCCGGGAAGCTTTTCAAAAATATTTTTGCAACAAGTCGAAGGCTGATGAGGTTGACAGAAAATTGTGGTTCAAACAAGGAATTCCTAAGTTGCAAGCTTTTCTTTGGATTGCCTGGAAGGGCAGGGCTCTCACTTGGGATAGGTTGAGATCCTTTGGCCATTGTAGGCCTTCGAGATGTGTGATGTGTGAGAGTGCTGAAGAAGATAACAATCATCTGTTCCTTCATTGTAGTTTTGCTCAATACTTGTGGTCATGCTTTCTCTCTAGATGGAGTTTATCTTGGGTCATAGCAGGGGATATCCCAAGGATGCTGAAAAGTTGGGTACTCAAAGTTAGTAGCCCAGGTTTGAAGCTCATTTGGTTTGCTGCCCCTGCTATTATTGTGTGGAATCTTTGGATTGAAAGAAATAGGCGCATTTTTCAGCAGACATGGAGGTCAAAAGAAAGAGTGTGGGATTTAGTGGAAACCACGATTGGTGAGCTCGGTGAGTTACATTGGGGCAGCAATTGGTCAATCAAAGCTCATGAGTCTAGTTGGGGGAATGCTTGGCCTCGATTTAGATGGATGGATTTTCATACTTCTCATGCTACCTCCCACTCGAGCCATGTTGTGTGGAGCGCTCCTGAGGGCGACTGGTTGAAGCTCAATTTTGATGGTGCTTCCAAGTTCAATCCTGGTGTTGCTGGCGGTGGTGGTATTTTCAGAGACTGCAATGGTCAGCCTGTTGGTCTGTATGCTTTAGCCTGTGGGGTTGAGTCTAATAATCTAGCTGAGGCGAGAGCTCTTTTGTGGGGTCTGTTGATTGCTAGGGAGAAGGGATGGAAGAAGCTGTGGGTGGAAGGGGACTCAAGGTTGATCATTGATGCCTTGAAAGGTAGAGAAACTCACAATTGGAAGCTGGGGGTCATTATAAAGCGAGCAAAGTGGGTGTTAAATGCGTTTGAAGAGGTGAAGGTGTCACACATCAAACGTGCAGGGAACCGTGTGGCTGATTGGGCTGCTAATACGGGAGTTGCTATGCAGAGTGAGGCTGGGGACTACGTCAGATCTTGGTGGAGTAACTTCCCTTTTGAAGCTGTCAGATTAATGCAAGAGGATTTAAAGGAGCACCCCCCTGTCTAAAGGCATCTTCCGATGTTGTTCGGGCAATTCTACCTGTGTGAATAGCGTTCTTTTTGTGAGTTATTTGTCTGCCACATTTTGGCTGGTCCTCCTTTTTGTTTTACGGTTCCTGGACCTAAACCAGGTTTTTATTATCAAAAAAAAGAAAGGGAAAGAGAGAGATATGTCAATAAATTAATAATTGATAACAACAATATCAATATGTAAATAAATCATGAGAGCAGTAGCATAACAGCATAATAAATGTCATTAAACTTATTATTGTAGCCAATGATCCGGGTATGTTTGTATTTCATTGGGAATCAATATAAATTAGATTTTGAAGCAAATGTCTGCTGCTGTAATCAAATCAGACTTATATCAGACCTGTAATGCAATGTATTCAGACTTGATATAGTACAAATAAAATCAAATTTAAGGTTGAATGTTCCATATTTGTTGATGTTATGATAGTAGTTATCATTTCTATGTTGCATGCAAATGATTTGGCATTAAAATTCAATCAAACACAAGCATAAACATTCAGAAATCAGAACTCAGTCACTTTGCATGCCAAGTGTTTGACAAAATGTCAAACAGCCCAAACTCAAAAATCACCTTAAAAAGGAGGACGAAATATTTAAAAAATCAAAATTTTAAATTTTTTTTTAACCAAGCAAGCTCCCTGTCCGCATGGGGACAGCTAGCCGTCCCCAGTATGACAAGGGGTGTTTCCAACGTCCCCAAAGGGCAGGGGACGTTTCCTCCCATTTCCTGCTAGTTGGGCTGTTTCAAGGATGGCTGGGGGACATCCCCTTTGTGTCCCCCCGTCCTGGAGACAGCAAGGGACGGGGACAATGGATTTTGGGGCAGGGGACAGGGACCCGTGTAACATAGGTTCCATGGAATTCTTAAGTTCAAGAATCTTTGATCTCGTTTGTTCAACTCCACTTATAGCATCATCTCTCACTTTCTATGCTTGCACAAATTCATATGCAATACAAAACCTCTTGAGTCTATCCAGTTCTGCATTGCCATTTTCCCATTGCACATACTCCACACGCTCCTTCCTCAATTTCTCCAGAGCGGGAAGAATCTCTTTAGTCAATACATTATCTATCTCATTCACTTGGGCCTGCTTCTTTTCAAGTGTTTTTAGAGCAGATTCCTTTTTCATTTCATACATTCTAGTACCTGCTGCCTCCTCAAGCATCGACAAGATCTCAGGAGGCTTCATGTTCAAAACTTTAGTGATGTGCCCATGCATATCTTAGAGATTCTTTAATCTCCTATCAATAGTGCCTGATGACCTTGCAGGAAGGGTGTTGTTAGAACACAATAGAGCTCTGATTTGAGATGTGTTAACCATAACTTTGGCTGAGGAGATTTCATTATTGTAGCACCATTATTTGTTATAGTCGCACTTTGTCTCTGACCTCTTTCACCAAGATTGTCAATGATAGCAGTGTATTCGTCACTCTGACCTACTTTTTACCAATATATCATTTGGTCACACATTTTGCACATAGATTTCCTTCATCCATATCTTTCTTTTACTTTGTATATTTATTGCACTATACAAGGTTTATCAGGAACTAAAAACGTTTCACAATAAAGAGGAAGTTTTAAAATTTCATGACTAAAATTGGGGTAACAATAGTGAAGCCTAATTATCTTCCCAAAATATTAGGTAAAAACCTCCAAAATCTCACTTATCACATAAAAGTGAGATAATATTGATTTGACAACTGGATGGGAATATTCTATTTCCATTTGCAATGTTTTTTTATCAATTTAATGGTAACTTTCTTTTTTCATTTGCATTGCTTTATGTTTTAAATCTATATGCAAATATTTCATAATCAGATAATACTTCATTTCTTTACGGAAAAAGGGGCGGAGGGCCTAGCTTGATTGGCTAAAGCATCCTGCTGCAGGCAAGAGGCAGGGCTTAAATTTGATGGCTGTATGAACGTATTTAGAGATTTTTACCATAAAATACAATAAAAAATTTAAGAAGATTGTATCAAATGAAAGAAGAGATTTTGGATAGACTGTCAAAATTTATATAGAATTATAATGATATATATATTTGATTTATATATAATTTTACTTACACTAAGGTATATCATAATGTTTTAAGGGTACATTTGAATAGATAACTGTCATTAAAAAATTTGTTGACAGGCAAGGTCAACCGTCAAATTTAATCCCTGGCAAGAGGTCACGAGGTCTAGTTTCCCCTACGTCCCCGTGGTACCAGAGGGTGTGTCGCTCCAACATCACCGGTCATGTGAAAAAAGTTTTACCGGGCACACTGCAGTTTATGGGGGGGGGCTACCCGATTCCTGCAGCCTAAAAAAAATTCTTTGAGGAAAAAATCCAAATTTATCTTAGTTTATTTCATTCCATTATTTAGCACTTATTATTAATTGTTTAATCCAGCCACATGCAACCAGAATTTGCAGTGCATCCATGCACAAACACATACTCTCTTCATATAGTTTTCCATCGGCATAATCCTTGAACCTGCTTTAGGTGCAAGTGCTAGTAATAATAAGGGTTAAAAATAAGTGTTAAACAATTAATAATAAGTGTTAAATAATGAAATAAAATAAACTTAGACAGATCTAGATTTTTCCCTTAAAGAAATTAGATATTATCTGATTTTGAAACATTTGCATGCAGATTTAAAACATAAAGCAATGCAAATGAAAAAGAAAAGTTGTCATCAAATTGGCAAAAAACACTCCAAATGGAAATAGAATGTTCCCACCCAATTGGAAAATAAATATTTATCTAGCTTTTACATGATAAGTGAGATTTTGGAGGTGTGAGACTTGTTTCAGGCTCAAATCTCACACTATATGTAGCCTATCAGCTAATAAATTCTAAAAGATTATAATAAATATGTATTTAGTCTTTAATTCTCCTTTACCCATAAACTCTCTCCTCTTTTTCTCTATATATAGAGAGAATTTGTAGCTATATATATACACACACATAAAGAGAGTCTATGGATACATACATATACATATATATATGCACACATATACACGTGTGTTGCACCAATTACCAGCCAATATAAGATGTAAATTCATTCTAGATAGTTTGGAGTGCATCAACACATTTTAATATTTTATATATATATATATATATATATATATATATACCCACAAACTCTCTTTGTATGTACATATATGCGTATATGTATAGATATATATAAACACATACACACCTGTGTTGCACCAATTACCAGGCAATATAAGATGTAAATTCATTCTAGACAACTTGGGGTATATGTATAGATATATATGCACACATATACACCTGTGTTGTACCAATTACCAGCCAATATAAGATGTACATTCATTATAGATAGCTTGGAGTGCATCAACACCTTCTAGACAGCTTTTCTCAGATGTTGTAGTTGCAACTGCCCTGGTAAACATGTATGCAGAATGGGTAAGCATAGAAAAGGCATGTGAACTGTTTGACAGAATGCCTCAAAGTAGATGTCATCTCATGGAATGTGATGATTGCGGGATATTCATGGAATACATTCGTTGATAAGGCTTTAGAAACTTTCAAGCAAATGCAATTGGCAGGTGTAAAGCCAAATTCCACAACACTTCCCAGCATCCTTTCTCCCTGTGCCAAAATGAGCATTTTGGAACAGGGCATGCGCATCCATCAAAAGCATAAAGGATGTGAATGCCCTGATAGACATGCATGCAAAATGTGGAAGCATAGACAAGGCACATGAACCATTTGGCAAAATGCTTCAAGGAAACGTGGTCTCATGGAATGCCATCATTGCAGTATATGTTCAAAATGGATTTGTTGAAAAGGCCTTAGAAACTTCTAAGCAAATGCAACTGGCAAGTGTAAAGCCAGACTCCCCAGCCTTTACCAGCATCCTCCCTGCCTGTGCTCAAATTGGAGCTTTGGAAGAGGGTCTGGACATCCATCAAAGCATAATTGAAAGTGGATTCTTCTCAGAAATTGTAGTTGCAAGTGCCACTTCCTATCACCACAGCCTTTGTTAATACTTATGTACAAAATTCAATAAAGAAGAATTTATCCACAAATTCTCTCTTGATTGATCTCATATTGCAATTAATTTTCTTTGAATGAAATTTAAAGCTTCTTGGAGTTTTCTATGGCGTTCACTAAAGTGGTTCATATTTGCAAACAAGTAAGGTGCAGATTCATTTCAGAGAGCTTGGAGTGCGTGTACATCATCCCATAATGATAAAATATGTTTGACAAGAAATTTGAGCAACTTTAAGCAATTCTTAGATACATTTGTACACATATATAAATATGTATATCTACATACATTTTTACAGATGAATCAATATATACATACATGTATGTAAGTGTGTATATATACTAGCATACATATATTAAATATTAATATATATAAAATACACCGAGAGTTTCAGTTATCCTTCTCGAGGCGCCTATTTTCATCATTTTTTCTCTAATCAAAACTCTAATCCTAACCCTAATTGAATGCTATTTTAAATTGTAACCATTTTTTTTGCTTTCAGATTACGGCTTCATATTTATCTTCCCAAAAATAATATTAAAATAATATTTAAGTTTTATTGAAAATATTTAAAAATTTAAAAAGCAGACTCTTGAACAAAACTGACAGCTTTCATAAAAAGAAAACTGTTTTCTAAATTCATTTTAGGAAGTTAACAATAATGACTGTTTTTTTTTTTTTTTCAAAAGATAAGAAGATAAGATTTAAGAGTGGATATGGATTTGCATGTCATTTGAACGTCAATTTCTAGCTGAAGAGTTTTTCCTTACACATTGCTTTTTGATGGATGCCATTGTAATACGCCTCTTGGTGTAACTAGTATATATATTTTAAATACATCTTTTAAAAAAATGCTGAGGTATCAATTTTAAGTTATTTTATTTACTTGTGAAATGAAGTAAAGTAGCAACGTAGATGATGAAGATCCTCCTCCTTTGGTTTTTCTTTAGCTTCTTAGTCTTTGTTCGGCTTGGCCTTTTTAATATTCTTTGGTCTTTGTTTTTGGCATGGTAAAGTTTGACTTTGTTAGTGTGCCTCTCTACAAGCCTCCCTTTTTTTGTGAATATTGTACTATCCTTTAATTAATAAAGCTAAACAGAAAATATTCATCAAAAATTAAACTAATTATGTAGTAAAAAAAGGAAATTAACATAAAAGCAATATACCATATCATGATAGTCTACATGGGGAAAATCCTTTTAGAAGAAAAATCCCACACTCCAAAGTAACTCTATGTATTATTTAGTAATCAATGGTTACAATACCCTTGCTGAGTCTAAGCCTTTATCACTAACAAAAGATATAGAGTAATTCTAACAACATAACAATACCTACAAAATCCATCCAAATCTCCATCTCAAACACCCAATAAATAGGGGAAACAATACATGAAACCATCAAATGATAATTGATAACTAACAAAAGATATAGAGTAATTCTAACAACATAACAATACCTACAAAATCCACCATCCAAATCTCCGTCTCAAACACCCAATAAATAGGCGAAACAATATATGAAACCATCAAATGATAATTAGGAAACCATCCGCTAAAACCACCCAAAATGTGGCACCCAAATCCCAAGATGCGTCCACAAGCTAAAAACAGCATATTCCTTCCACATGCCATAAGTTCGTCATTATCCACTCACCAAATTGAGCGCTCCATTTTGGATCCATTATCTCCATCAAGGATTTCTTATGATGATAAGTTGGTCAACTATTGTGACTCCCTTTTATAGTTCACATATGTTCCTAAATTTCCCATTTCCCATGTGGGAGACCCAGCATCTTGAGGCCATAACTTCTAAGTTGGGAAGCCAATTGAGCGGGCTCAAAGAGTTATCCATCCTGAGCATCCGCAAACTAATGCCAAACCATATGAAAAAATATTCAAGGCCAAAAATGTCTTCTTTAGACGAAAAATTGAATTTTTCTGTTCTACAGCCCAAGCCATACGTTTTTGTATTTTTATATCAGAACTCAGAAGATTAAATTGAGACACCTTTCCTAATAACTTGAGAGTTATTTTATTTTATTTGTTTAATATATGTTGGTTGTGTTTTAGTTTTTATGTGCACAATCACAATATGATGTTTCATGCCTTACTACCATTGTAAAGAACCTCTTGGCATAATATTCTATATATCATATAGATATATGTGTGCGTGTATATATAAATATATATGTATGTGTAGGAAAAGGAGATATCCTTGAAGCATAGTCTAATCTAAACCAATGAAAAGCAAACAAATAAGCCCAATCAGCCTAGGCTAAAAATGGAAGGATTTGATTATAAACAATTATACAATTTGCCATAAACAAAGGTGATGAGGAGGATATGGACTAAATAATTTATTAAAATTGTAGATAAACTAGTATAACTGTATAAATATCTTAAATATATCTATCTAAAAAACATCTAGAGATATCAATCTTGAGATGCCTATTTAACTTATGTCATAATTTAGCATAGACACCTCAAGGCTAATATCTCCCAACATCTTTTAGAGAGATATATTTATGCCGAAGGCATTCCCTATATGAAATGGATGACATACTTTTTGAAATCAACGGTTGACAAGTGAGGAGAAGGATGCAAGATGATGCAATTAATCTCAACTGTCCACATTTTTCTTGTCATTCTCTATTTTTACTTTTAGAGTGATTTAACAATTTAAAAGTAGGCTTTTTGTTTTAAAAGCAAAGAAAAGAAAACAAGTTGATTAGATTGAAATGAAAAATAGAATTATATTTTATTAATATTTTAATTCTAATAAATTTCTCTATTTTTACTAGCCGATAGGCTACATATAGTGTGAGAAAACAAGTTTCAGCTGCTGTTTAATAGTAACTCGGTTGTTTAATGGTAAAAGCCTCCAAAATATCATGTGAAAACCTCCAAAATCTCACTTATCATGTAAAAGCCATATAAATATTGATTTGCCAACTGGATGGGAACATTCTATTTCATTTGCATTGTTTTTGCCAATTTGATGACAACTTTCATTTGCATGCAAATATTTCAAAATCAGATAATACCTAATTTCTTCAAATAAAAAATCTAGATTTGTCTAAGTGAAGAAAACCTAGATTTGTCTAAGTTTATTTCATTCCATTATTTAGCACTTATTATTAATTGTTTAATCCATCCACATGCAACTAGAACTTACAGCACATTGCATCTATACACACCCATGCACAAACACATATTCTCTAACATATTAGCATACATATAATTTTCTATCGGCCTAATCGTTGGACCTCCTTTTAGTTTTTAAAATGATTTAACAATTTAAAAGTAGGTTTTTTTGTCTTAAAAACAAAGAAAAGAAAAGAAGTTGATTAGATTGAAATGAAAAACAGAATTATATTTATATTGATATTTCAATTCTAATACATTTAAAATACTTTTTTATTTAATTATTTATAAACTTAATAAATTTATTATTTATTATTAATTTTTTAAATTACTATTTTTATTAATATTTGCATTTTGATATATTTTGACTTTTGCATTTAGTTTATATTCTATTTTAACTTTTAATTCAGATTTAAGTTTTAAATTTATTTTAATTATTTATGTCTTCTTATGAAATTACAAAAAGTAATTAATAGTTATTAAGAGTTAATTTAGTTTATAATTAATTTTCTTATTAAAATTTTAATTATTGTAAAATAATTATGTTTTGAATTTTTATTTTTATTTATCTAATAAAATAAATTTCAAACTTAAAATCTAAATTAAAAGTTGGGAGAGAGAGAAACTAACTTTTGATCAATCATTTCATGTCAACAATCAAATGATAGCATGTGTCCCTAGGTAGTAATACTCAAGGTAGCATGTCATTTGATTAAGGATACAATAATTCACCTTTAAGACCTTTTCAGTGTACCCATTGCACGCTTAAGGAGGAAATTAGATAGAAAGAAAAGAGATGGGAAGAGAGAATGGAGATGGAGATAGAGATAAGATATAGAGACAAAGGGAGAATAAAAGAAAGGAAGATATATATATATATATATATATATATATATAGAGAGAGAGAGAGGGGTACAGATAGGGAAATATATATATACATAGAGAGAGAGAGAGATGGGAACAAAAAGAGAGAGAGCTATTTAAATCTCTCTCTCTCTCTCTCTCTCATTATTTCTCGATATATCTTCCTCTCTCCTATATATATCTTCCTCTCTCCTATCTTTCTCTCTTTTCCTCTCTCTCTCCCCCTTACTCTCTTGTTATGCCTATTTTGTCTACCCTCCTATGAAGCCTGATTATCTTCCCAATTCAAAGGTTTTCTTTTTGTCATGTTTGGATTCCTGTAAGTTGATGCAGACTTGATTTGAAGCTATCACTTCTCCATTGAGACCTTTGTTGCACAAACAACCTCATTTGCTAAAGCCTACCAATTGACCTCACATACTATGCAAATGTATGCAAAAAAAAAAGACCAATTTTTTTCCTAATTGACCTTCCACACTTTTCAGCGTACCCATTGCACACCAAGGTGCGATTGCTAGTTAAGATATTTCTACTAATACATACATATGCATATATATACGTGTATATATATGTATATGTATGTATATATATGTACATACCTACGTATTTATATATTTTTTGGTGTACAGATATTTCTACTAATACACACGCATGTATATGCATATATACATGTATATGTACATACATATGTAATACATACATATATATATATATACATGAATAAAATCTCTTTTACATAAATCTTTGTATGTGTGTGTGGGTGTGTGTGTGTGTGCGTGTGTGTGTGGGTGTGTGTGTGTGCGTGTATGTGTGTGTGTGCATGTGTGTTTGTGCGTGCGTGTGTGTGTGCGCGTGTGTGCGTGTGCGTGTGCGTGTGTGTGTGCGTGTGTGCACGCATGCATGTGCGCATGTGTGCGTGTGTGTGTGTTTGTCTGTGTGTCTGTGTGTCTATGTCTATGTGTCTGTGTGTCTGTCTGTCTGTGTGTGTGTTTGTGTGTCTGTGTGTCTGTTTGTCTGTCTGTGTGTTTGTGTGTGTATAAAATCTCTTTTAGATAAATCTAGGTTAATTAAATAAATGTATATTATAAGCATATAATAGCCTAAATCAAATCAAGAGAGATAATTTAGACATTAGGTCATGAGCCAAATTTAATACCAAAGTGTGCGTGAATGCATGAATAAAATCTCTTTTAGATAAATCTAAGTTAATTAAATAAATGTATATTATAAGCATATAATAGCCTAAATAAATGTGTGTGTGTGAATGCATGAATAAAATCTCTTTTAGATAAATCTAGGTTAATTAAATAAATGTATATTATAAGCATATAATAGCCTAAATCAAATCAAGAGAGATAATTTAGACATTAGGTCACGACCCAAATTTAATATCAAAGTGTGCCACTCATCAATATTTAATTGTTTTGTTTTAAAATATTCTATCAAAATGAGCCCAAAATTAAATGAGAATTGTTATGGATACATATATGTCATGTCCCCTTCCAGTTGACATCTCTCAGAGCATATGATTAGCCTATTATGCGACCCTCGTAGGCTGATAGTATGGATAGAGGGTCTTGATGGAACTTGGCTTGGCTTCGGTTGTCAAGAGTTTTACCAGTTGGCTTTCGTTCAGGCTCATTCGGACACCATTTGCCTGAGTTGCTATTTTTAGCAATTTTGGCACTCAGCGAGGCACCCCTGCTATTTTTAGCAGTATGGTCTGGTCATGTGCGGAATCACTCCCTTATTCGCCAGCTTCAGACGGTTCATGAATCGGATATATTTTGAGGGAGATATTAATATTTAATTGATTAATTAAATATTAATTATTCGGAGCTTATATTATAAAGTTATAATATTTTAAATATTATAACTTAAGTGATTTGCTGAAGGGGGTCGACCATCATTGAAGGGGCCATTTTTAATTATAATTTATAATTAAAAATGAGTTTGAAAACTATTGAAAAATTAAAAGAAGTTCGAATTTATTTAAATGATGCCTAATTGAGAAAAGTCGCACTTTTCAAGAATATAAGGCTTTTGCATTGGGATTCGAGCCATTATGTTGAATATTGAATTTTTGATCAAGTCTTCTTTCGGAGAACGAAGCCAAGGGTTTTAGTTGTCTACAGACATTGGAGAACGAGCCATCTTCAGTGTTGCGATTTAGAGGCTGTGAAATATCAGCTGATCTATTGCTTTCAGAGGGATATCTTCATTCAGAAGCTATCACAGAACATTCACAGAGTATTCTCATTCAGGGTTTCCAGTTCGTAATTTATCTAGCAGAGATTCTCAGCTTATGCACCTATTTTCCCTGAGATCTAGAAACACCATTGAGGGCCGTACTTTTTATTTGCTGCTACTGTTTCAAAGGCCGTACATTTCTGCTGCTACAGGGCCATACCATTGAATAAAAGCCGTACTTTTCAGCCTTGAGAAAAATGCCTTCTATTTGGCTCTTCTGACTTCAACCCAGTTGGTGCCTATGCTCCTCAATCATCTTCCAAGCGTCAGATGAAGGGAGAAGGGTAAATCTACTGAGGCCGTACCAAATCAAGGATGATTTCAGCTTGCTGCAAATCAGGTTTTTGATTAATAATTTGTCTTATCTTGCTTGCATATCAGAGACTCTTTATTGTAATGGCTATGGCAAAAATAATGCAATCAATAGTTATCAGTTTCTGAGCCTATTTATGTTAGATCTGAGCTTATTATATTTGTTAGAAATTTTATATCAATTTTCTTCCAAAATCGCATTGTTCTTTATTTCATGCAAAAACCCAAAAAAATCAAAATACACCAAAAACAAGCAAAAAACACACAATATCAGAAGTTAGCGGAAACAGGGGTTTCTACAATATATATGTGCTCTCCGAGGATGCATCCCTAACCCAAAATGACCTCATCCCCTATCGGGAACGTTTTGGCTAAGTTACCAGTTTGGGTTCGGGGACGGGTTCGGGTACGAGAACCCGGTACGTGGGTACGGGCAAAAATTTTTTAGGGGTTTGGGTACGTATGGGTACGTGTGTGTGTATATATATATATATATTAATAATTTAATATATTATAAATCTATATATATGTATTATATATACAAAAAAATAAGAGAAATATAGAGAATTGTAAAACTAAATCATTTCATAGTATGATACTTGATCATTGATCAATGCCAAATGCCAAAGATAAATATTAAATGCCAATTCTAACAGATCTTGCCAACAAGTTTTCCAGGTCTCAGGTCTCTTAACCAAAGGTATTTTTAGAAAAAAGATATTACATTTTGAATATTTGATTCTCAGCATTCTTTGTTTTTCATGGTTCTCCAAATTTCTATATTTATTTGAACTTCCTGAAAATTTTGTCAAATTATCATTTTTGGAATTGGTATTTAAGGGTCATTTAACCTAGTTCTTCTCTATTGCACTACTTATTCTGTCAAAATTCAAGGTTACTTATAGGCATTAACATGATCTGTCTCACTCTTTATTTCTGATTTTTTTAACTAATCAGATATATGCTGTTTCAACTATCCTTGTCAATATGCCACTAGATGCACCTCTAATGAGCCTAGAGATTCTCTTGTTATTCAGAATTTTTAGGTGAGCTTCTGCTTTGGATTTGAATGCAGAACTTTTGCACTTGACCGGATTAGAACAACATCCACAGAAATCTTCAAACCAGGGCTGCTTCAGCTTGAATGCTCCTCCTCTTCTGTTTATGCTAAAAACAGAGCTTTTGTGCAGCTCTTAGCAAATTAGAATTCCTGTATTCATTCACCCTCTGTGTTATACATCACAAAAGACTACTTCTGTGCAAAGCCACTAGCCTCATACTGCCACTCCAAACTTTTTGTGCAAACCAAGATTAATCTACCGCTCACAAAAGACTACTTCTGTGCAAAGCCACTAGCCATTTTAGGGTTAGGGGGAAATTTTTTTTAAAAAAAATGTTTTTTAATCATGTTTGGGCCCATTTTTTTTTGACTTGGCCCGTGGGTTCGCCCGGGTTCGCCTGGGTTCGTGCTGGGTACGTGTGGGTTCGTGCTGGGTACGCACAGGGTGCATGCCCAGCACTGTGGGTTCGCCACGAACCCTGGAGAACCCAGTGTTGGGCACGCACCCTGTGCGTACCCAGCACGAACCCACAGACGAACCCGAACCGGGTGCGTACCCGAACCGGGTTCGAGGCCTGTGGGTACGAATCCGGTAACTTAGCGTTTTGGGGATGCGTACGAAATGTCCCCACCATGTCCCTTCAGGGCACATCAGGAAACAGCTAGCTGCCCCTGCAACTTCAAAAAAATTGCAGGGTGTGTGGTTCATTAGGAGACAACTAGCTGTCCCTGGGACAGCCAGGGTACATCTAAACATCACCCATTTGGCCCAAGGACAACTGGCCATGAACATTTTAGCGACAACCTTTCAATGCTTGTTTGGTTTATAACAAGCCCATCTAGGATTTAGAAAAAATATGGAAATGGTATGCACCATGAAGGTTTGTGTGATTTTGAAGGTCAGCCCCTCAACCCTGTCCCAGAAGAGAGATTGTCTTAAAATATGGTATAATGAGATTTTTTTAACCTTGTGGGCACGACGTGGTTGTAGTTAACAACCTTGGTGAAGGCCTTCAACCTCGATTTCTTGGTCATTTTCTTGGCAAAATCCTTCCCAATCACCTGAATCGCATCAAACACTAAAATATATATATATATATATATATATATATATGAATTCAAATTTCCTGTCAAACATAATGTACAGGATGGTGTACGTGCAATCAAGTTCTTTGAAATGAATCTGCACCATACATGTTTTAACATTTGGGCCACTTTAGTGAGCACTTTTGCAATTTAGTTTTACTGATGGGATGTTTTGAATAGCTGATACACTATATTTTTTAGCACCTTTCACCCGAAAAGTTGTCTCAACTGGAAAAAAACAACTTCCAGACGGTTGAAACATTCCTTGCCCCATGCCTGAAAACAAATTTTAACTCACAGCCAATATTTTCCTATAAAAGGCTGCAAAAATCTTGTATCAAGCTCAAGAATCTAGTAGCTCTAAACCCCAATATTTTTAGATCTACTTTTCATTTATTATGAATAGATTAAAGCAGCAGCTGTAGGGAGACTGATTTTGGTTCGTCTAATTTTTTCTTAAATTCTGCTTTGGTAGGGTTTCGTAATATTTTTCCTGCAAACTCTGCCCATTTTTCTCATCGGCATCCTGGACAGCACGACACAATTTGTGCAGAATCTTGAGGCAAGTCACTTGCCATGATTTCAGTGAAATTTTTTATGGGAATCTGTACACAGCCAAATCACTTTTGTTGTGTTTTATTTCATTCTAATACAGTTTTGTTGTTATCTGATAAATGAAGGCATTGGTTCTGTGGTTTTATCTGTGGCTGTTTTCATATATAATATTATTGTAATAGCTAGTGTTAGATGAAGATCCTTATTTGTGTCTTCACGTGGAGATATTTTGAACTGTGAAGTAAATTTTACATTCATTTGGCAGTTTAAATTTTTGTTTATTTTGTTTTCATGTTTCCTTGCTCTTGAGGTTATTTTTGTGACAATTTTCCTAACAGCATTATTTAGTATTGAATTTATAGCAGCTACTGCTGAAGCTGTAAATGCAATGGTTGCCAGAGCTATTTTCACTTGGAGTGAACAGTAGAGATCGGATCATCTTCATATGTTAAACTTAATACATTCTTCTTATACATTATACAGTAAGTATTTCTTCACAGTTTTGTGCCATTGTACTGGTTCTTGTACTTTAAAGACCAAATGTCAAAAGCCAAGGGATTGGCATGACACAAATGACTAAAATTTTAAAAGATTGTGTTGAATAAGTAACAGATAGATTGGTTTTCCAAATGGATACATCCTCTCACATGGTTGGTTACTTTGGGTACCAACATACTTTTGATATTATTATATTCTTTTCTGAAACTACGTGTCTATTAATTCAACAAACACAGGCATCTCTGCATTTGCATCAATTTGCAATGATTCAACATCCTCTGGGTGCAATGAGTGCTGAGTGGACCCTTCATTCTCATGAGTGCCTACTTATCAAACTGTAGGCATACAAACTGTAGAAACACGCTAACACTATTGTAAGTCCAACAGTATCCCAACTGGAAAAGTATCGCATAAAAAGCAGTAGCCCTACCAGTTGTAAGGTTGGGGACCTGCCACCAACCCTCACTGCATAATCTAAAACAATAATAAGTTATGTACTTTTAAGGATAGTGGAATTAAAAGTCAATTGACTGACGAAGCAGCGAGGTAGCAGCCAGGGGTAAGGCTGGGGATGCCTAAATTTACAAGGATATTTTAATTTAAATTGACTCAAATTTAGAATACCCGCTAACTACAAGAAATATTATTTACTCAGGCATTAATGTGCTTTTACTTATTCTGAAATCAAATGCATACATAGAATGCAATCCTCATTTCAGCGATGAAATGTATTGAGAATATATATAATGATACACGCACAGCATGAATGATGAATGGAATAGTAGATGAATTTGTTTAGACACTGACAAGCTTCATAGCCTAAGCAAGGATTCATAAAAATCCTTACCTGTCACTCGCGTACGCTGTGCCAATCATGCTTTATCAGAGTTTCTGCCCTTTACAGTATCACCATAGCGTTAACACACCGAAAACTGTTGCAATTGTAGCCCTTTCTGTGACGGGTTTTGTTAAAATTTAAAAAATAAAATAAGCTAAAAATTATTTACAAATTTAGTTTTCGCTTTAAGGAGAAAAATTCACAAAATTGAAAAAAAAAATGGCAAGATAAAATAATTTAACATTTCTGCGATATA
This sequence comes from Sequoia sempervirens, assembly GCA_007258455.2. NCBI lineage: Eukaryota > Viridiplantae > Streptophyta > Pinopsida > Cupressales > Cupressaceae > Sequoia > Sequoia sempervirens. Next base: position 1,012,506,135 of record VDFB02281492.1, on the reverse strand, counting down.
CATTTTACTTCAAAAATAAAATTACAAATAGTGGGCCTACAAGAAATACCTTGGAAAGCAACATTTACTTCAACTTCAAAATTTCTCAAACACCAGTGGTAATAGGGTTTGCGTTGCAATAGGTGTCACGCGGTGAAGCAGCTTGAAACTGGTAGAACTAATTGATTGAAGGTTCGCCCCTTCTTAGAAGAAATAATCCAACGCCACTGGTAAAAGCAATAAAGGGTAGCAGCCATTAGCAGCCATTGAATAATAATGAAAGGGTTTTAATTAAAATAGCGCATGAAGCATAAAAATAGAAATTACCTTCACACTTCTGATGTTTCCTTGCTCTCCTCCTGTTATAACCGCCATTGCCATTTCTTTCAAAAGAAGGCCACTTGAAAAAGCGATGTAAATAGGCAAATAGGGAATGCACAGAGACACAAGCTACTTCAACTCGCAGGCAGAACCCCGAAAGTCGAGGTAAAATTAATACAGTGCGCAGGCAATAGCTGTTACGGTTTTTATCGATATGTATGATCCTTTTATTTTTGTAAGCGACCCACTCCAGCACACTAATGGGGTTAATTATGAGCCTACGGACGTGAAGGATGTAGTACTGGTTGCTTTAAGGTTTACCCAGTTAAACTGGGTTCCATCTGTTCGCCATTAAAAATAGGTTGCCTGAAATAGGGTGACGCGTAGAATAAAAGGAAGAGCCACTTAGCATATCTCTCATCACATTAAATATGATGCATTTTTGTGTTTGAAATGGAATGGAAGATTTTAGCAATGTCTGCAAATTAGGAAAGAGATAGAAGAGTACTACGCAAATCAAGGCTTAAATTTGATGGCCGTATATTAATATTTGAAGATTTTAGCTGTAAAATACAATTTAAAAATATATTTAACCGTATATGCACTTTATTTTAGAAACTTTAAAAAAAATAGTTAATAAGAAAATTTGACTGTATTATATATAGAATAGAAACTTGTTTTTTTAAAAATACAAATTTTTATTGTAAAAAAAAAATCTCAAATTTTTAGATTTTTTTAAAGATTTTAAATATTTTTTATTTTCTTTTATTCTAAATATTTTTTGAATTTGTTTAATAGATTTTTTTTAAAGAAAAGGGAGAGATATTTTTGCACACTTATACTATATATATTTTAATTTTTAATTTTTTTAATAGAAGTTTCTTCTATATTTTAATAAAAAAATAGAAACTTCTTTTTTTATGCAAATTTCTATTGTTGAAAAAAAAAACTCAAATTTTTAGATTTTTGTAAAGATTTTAAATATTTTTTAATTTCTTTAATAGATTTTTTTAAAAAACAACAATATTCTCCTTCAAACCATTTTTTGTTTTACCAATGCAATATATTTCATTTTTCTTTTATTAATCTGGCTGTAGAGTTTAATCTTCATTATCTAGACTCCAAAGTCAGAAAAGGGAAAATAAAATTTGTTGCACAGTTACAACTTACAGAAAAAAAACAATTTTGCTACATAGAAGAGTAAGATGATTTTCATTTTATTGCTTTTATTCTTTTAAAAAAAAAATATTCCATGATTTTTTTTCTTATTTTTTTAATTGTGATGCAACCACTAGAACCCCTATTCTCTATGATTGTTAGTTTATATTAAAAAAAAAAATTATGATTTTTTTTTATCAATTTAGATGAATTTGAACAAAATATCTAAATCTTTCTCATTTTTAAAATATGTAGGGATTACAATTTTAAAATGTCTCAAAAAAAAAAAAATTAGCCTTCTATCAAGCAATTTTTTTCATGGTCAAGTACATCTGATGTTGTATAGCAACCATTTAAATGAAGACTTAGACATTTTTAGGTACACTGAAGAGTATGCTGATGAATATCAAACAAGAGAAAACAATACACAGAAAAAAAGAAAAATTGTCATGTGAAAGGCAATAATGAAGACTAAACCGTAGAAAAAAAAATCATGATGGGCAAGGTGGACCGTCAAATTTAAGCCCTGACGCGAATCTCTTTCATTTATTCATTTATTCTGGTGTGCAATGGGTATGCCGAAGAGGTGTGGAAGGTCAATTTTAGCAAGGTCAATTGGTAAGTCATTTTTTAAATGATATTGTTCTATTATTATTTTTATATTATCAATTTTATTTTGTATTAACATATATGTAATTTTCTTTTTCTTAACCTATCAAAGATCAATTAATTTGATTTATATATAAATATATTAATTATTAATTATAGTATGTTTTATATTTATATTTAATATTTTGTATTATAGAATATAATATATAATAACAATATAACTAATATATTCTATTATATATATTTATAAATATAATTATAATTATATTATATATAATTTAATTTAATTTGTATTATATAAAATATATAATATATTATCTAATATTAAAATGTTGTTACCTTTAGTTGTGAGAATGCCGCATTAAGTTTCCTTCATTCGATATAAATCATATATGAGGTTGTTGTCGCTTAAACAGGTGATTATGGGGGAAATAGTGTGTGGAGTCCTTCATTTGAAACCACTTGGTAACTTATTTTGAACTATTTTTAGAACCGAATCCTATAGATTATTATTTATACCCATTTTGTATATAGGACAGGGGTTGGTCGATCTTAGTATCATCGCAATTTTTAGTAGAAGGGAATTTCTTTTAAGAGAGACGATTCCAGTGATAGAAGTAAGAAAGAGGTAGTGTAAGCAACACAAGCTAGGAGGTTAACGGGTTTCAGTGTGAGGTAGACACCAAATTGAGGAGCTTCAGTTCAAGAGACTCGTCGAGAGTACTTCTGTATAACTTTTCTAAGCAGGTAAGCGAATTTTGTTTCCTTATATGCTGACATTATATGTTGTTTCTTCTTATCTTTTTGTATTGAAATATCTTCAAAATATTGTACTAAGTTTGGGAATATTTTGGTATTGAGTTGTATGTTAGATTTTCTTTTGGGCATTAAGAATAAGAATAAGAAGAAAAAAATACTCTTCACAGACTTTCGCTCTACCATCAATGGTTAAGTATATAAAGAATAAGAGAATCATGTTGTTACTTTTTTAAATAAGCAAGAACAAAGCCAACTCTTGACATCTCCATTATCAATATTGTCTTCATAACTGCCATTTTGGTAGGTGGTGGTTATGAAGACAATATTGATAGTGGAGATGTGTTTATATACACCAGGCATGGTGGAAATGATTATGAGAAGAACAAGAAACAAACTAAGGATCAATAGTTCACTAAGGTGAATAAGGCCCTAGTTAATAACTACCAGCAGAGGCAACCTACAAGGGTTATCAAAAAATGCATGTTCGATGAAAGGGAAAGCCAGAGCTTTAGATATGATGGATTGTGCACGGTTGAGTAGTGGTTGAAGGATAGGGGATGGTCAGGATTTTTTATCTTTAAATTTTCTTGTAGTTTTCATATTTTTGTGATCATTTGTGGGAATTTGTAAACTGTCTTTCTACTCTTCTTATTAAATTCTTGGTTTGTTTTGGACTTTTCTCGGGACTATGTTCTATGGCATGTATCAATGCAAAGGCAATGGCATAGTAACTGCAATGGAATCAGGGTGGACCAAGGAACTATCTTATGAAGAAGCAAGACCCTTTCTAGATAGAATCTTCATCAATGTTTCATATTGGTTAGATCCCTACCTTGTAGTTTAAAGTGATTGTCATCTAAGAGAGATATGCAAAAGTTGTTCCCCACAGACATTGATCATTTGTGAGAAAGAATGTTGTAAAAATGTATCATTGTAATATAGGTTTGTTCATCTATAGCTCTTCAATACATTTTTTCATGTATCTTCACAATTTAGTATACATTTATGTTTTCTATCGACAAGTTTAGGAAATTTCTTATTGTCTTTTTAAACACGTCATTTTACTTGTCTTTATATGGTTGCAAAATATTCCCAGTGTCCAGAAACCCTGGTTGTGTCAAACAAAGAGACAATCGATGGAGTCTTTGTTGTTAGAATTTTGTTTGGCATTGACAAGAGAGTCTCAATCATAATTTTCTACAGTCTGATGGAAATTTAAAAATTTCTTAACTTGAATGAACAAGATTGGGCTGCAGTGAAGGTTAAACAAAATAAAAGTAAATGTGAAAATATACTTTAAAAAATAATATTTGAGAACAAATAAAGCTCATGGTTTCGCAGATCTAAAATCATTGAATACAAAGAGCAAAATGGTTGTCGGAGAGAACTTAATGTCACTTGTGTTTTTTTTGTTAGGGTTAGTGTGTTACAATGGATTTTCTATGTCTAGAAGAAATTTGGAAGTTGTGTCCCATGAATAGGATAGGATTAGGACTGAGCTATGCAAAACATAAATAGAATGAAATTAAATGTGATAGAGGTAGAGATGAATGTAGAGCAAGAGAGGAAGAGTGACAAGAATTAAAGAGATAAGGAGGAAGAGGGAGAGAGAGCAAGAGATATATGGTGAGATAGAGTGGTATAAAGATAGAGATATAAGGAGATGTAGAGAGAGGGGGAGAGGGTGAGAGATAAAAAGAGAAAAATAGAGAGAAGTAGAGAAAGACAAAGAGAGATGGAGAGAGAGAGAGAGATCTATAAATGAGAAGAGAACGACGTAGATATAGAGATATATGGGAAGATAACGAGAGAGAGGTTGAGATATAAAGATAGATAGGGGAATAGGGAGGGAGCAAGAGAGGGGGAGATAGGGAGAGATAGAGAGAGGGAGGGCTCAAGAAAGGGAGAGAGATAAGTAGAGGGGGGAGAGATAAAGAGGGATCGATAGTGAGGAAGAGATAAGAAGAAGAGGGAGAGATAGAGAGAGATATGGTGAGATAGACTGATATAAAGATAGAGATATTAGGATATATAGAGAGAGAGGTGGGGGAGATAGAGGGAGAAATAGAAAGAGAGAGGGAGAGATAGAAAAATGGGAAGAGAAAGACATAGAAATAGAGATATATGGGAAGATAAAGGGATAGAGAGGTTGAGATTTAAAGATATAGGGGTAAAGGGAGGGAGAAAGAGAGGGAGAGATGGGGAGAGATAGAGGGAGGGAGAGAAAGGGGGAGAGATATGTAGAGGGAGAGAGAAAATGGGGAAGAGGGAGATATAGAGAGGGAGAGAGTGGGAGAGGGAGAGGGAGAGGGAGAGGGAGTGAAAGAGGTTGATATAGAGATATAGACAGGGGTAGGAAAAGAGATAGGGAGATAGATAGATAGATAGATAGGGAGATAGATAGGGAGACATATATAGAGAAGGATATGGATAAAAAGAGAGAGAGATGAGTGAGAGGGAGATCAAGCGAGAACTAAAGATAAAGATATAAAGTAGAAGAGATGGAGGGACAGATGGAGTGAATAGGATAGAGAGAGGGAGACATTTCTAGAGATAGCCAGAGAGATGGATGGGTAGAAAGAGGGACACATTTCTACAATTGGAGAGATAGGAATATAGTGGTAGAGATGAATATAAAGAGGGAGAGGAAAAGTGAGACAAATAAATAGAAGTAGAGATGAATATAGAACGAGATAGGAAGAGGGACACAAATAGATATAGATAGAGATAGAGATAGAGATAGAGGGAGAAATAAAATAGAGAGAGATATGGAGATAGAGGGAGAGAGATAGAGAGCGGTAGATAGAGAGGAAGACATAAAGAGATAAGGAGGAAGAGGTATAGATAGCGAGAGATATATGGTGAGATAGAGAGAGGGAGAGGGAGAGAGATACAGAGAGAAAGATAGGGAGAAGTAGAGAAAGACAAATAGAGAAAAAATAATTTTTTACTTTTGAAGATGCTATATATCTACTATAATACTACAAGATTACTATATTGCAAAATTCTACATGGAATGAAGTTGATATGTTCTGACAAGTTGTAGATTAAGCTATCAACCTGCACAATTTGGCCTATTTCAATATGCTTGTGATTTGGAAATTTTAAAAACTGAACTTATGTGTATCTTTTCGCATAATACAGTGAATGGTGATGACACTCCTTATTGTATATTATAATATATGTAATGCCCTGCCACGCAACCCTAGGGGAAGTTGCAAACTACTAACAATTTCACAAATCAATTTAAAAATAAATAAATACAAATACATGTAATATTACAACACAAAGCCAACAATCCCCTAAGGTCATGAGGCAAAGATTAATTAATTCACAAATTATAACAACATGCATGAAACATAATAACATTCACTTAAATAATTAAAGCACATACATTCCATACAAGAGACTTTCATTAAGACCATGAGATCCTTCATGGTTACCAATGACAGAAGTTAGATAATTAAAATTACATCTCTCATTCCCAGAATGAGGTAAATCAATAACATGATTGTTTATTACAATTTCCACCTCGATAACAATGAGGGGTAAATAAAATACAAGATCCACTAACATAAAAGAAACCAAAGTAGCATATGGATCCCACAAGCTCTCCAACACGAAAGTCTCGTTCACATAAGCCAATGCCAAAACAACGAAGTATGGTGCACGTTCCACCCAACCATGTGATACCCGAAGGCTCACCCCCCGTGCTAGGAGATAGTAACAAGGGTTTCAGGTCAAGACCAACAACCTCTAAACATAGGCAACATGACTCAACTAGAAAAGAATACAAACATGACATCACATGACACAAAGGTTACAATGCTTCTAGATTTCAAATACATGAACACATCACGAATACAAACATAATGCTGACTTAGGAGAAGTGTCATCACAATGTCACATGTGATATCCTGGCAAGTCTTCCTAGGTCCCGGCCCCCATCTCGGGATATTCCGGTAACCTCTAACGACTCCCGACCCCACATGCAAACCAATGCGGAATCAGTTATCTTTTGAAGGGACAAGATAACGATTTTTCCATTCTAGGCCTTCTCGTCTCATCCCAAGTCTATACAAGCACTTACGTCCATGAGCGAGGCAAAATTAATCTTTTTAAATGTTGGTACCACCTATGCTAATTAATTGGTTTAAGTTTTCACTAAATTAGCCAACTTACATTGAGATCTCCTGGCACCACTTTGTGTGTCGGCCCTCAATGCAAGCCACTTCTCTAAGATAACACGTGGAACTATGCCACCACCAAAGGGTACTCAAGTGCAACCTAGGGATAATGAATCCCTAAACACGACATAAAGTCAACGTAGCCCGTTCATGATAATTGGGTACAACACGGGACACAATTAAGCACTACCCAAGGCAAACAAGGTCGACCAACATGACAACAACCCCAAAACACATAAAAGAAAATCCTATCTAGAAGACTTACATAGTACTGACTAGACTTCCCCCACCCCTAGAATTTATGCCCAACATCAAAAGTAAGCACTACAAGCAATTTTAAATAAAAGCTAAAATTATGATTTCATAAATCCAATTCACCCAATGACGTAGTGCACTTAAATAATTTAACTCAACATAAACTTGCACAAATTCAAGAGGCTCCAATCACACTGACAATCCATGATGGTTTAACTATCTGTTTAGTTCTCTTTGACACAATCCGTCTAATAATTTAAATCCATCTCTTTTTCTTTGATATTCAATAGTTATTGTAAACAATTTTTTTTTTTCATTTAAATATAACTATATATATAAATATTAAATATCTATGCAATTATATATAATATATATATACAATTACATATATATTTAAAAATACATATATAACTAATATTTAAATATAAAATAATTATCACCTAATGCACCCATTAAATATAATATAAATATATTATAATATACATATTATATATATAATATTAAATTAATATATATATTAAATATATATATTATATTTAATTATTAAAAAAAATAATAAACAAAATTTATATTTATATATATTAAATATAATATATAACATATAACATATATATTATATTTAATAAATATAATATAAAATTTAACTTACAAAAAAAAACAAAGTCAATGCATTTAGAGGGAGGCTGGGACACAGCTGTGAGCTGCGCCCAGCTCATCCCTGGGCAACGCTGCCCATGGCAGCGCCCCCCCTGGGGTGGGCTGGGCCGGCCATAGTGCCGCCCTCTCCCACAAATATATAAAATTAAAATTATATTTTATTTTCTTTAAAACGCTACAACCAGATGGGACGGAAAACAGAGGGTATACCCTGTCCCTGCTCTGTTCTGGGAGAAATCTCAGACAGAGACATAAGAAAAAAACTAAAAATAAAAATAAAACAAACTTTCAAAGAATCATAGTTTAAAATCTGAATTTCTCAAACTTACACAAGTTTAAAATAACAGAAAAGAAAATGGTATCATTGAAAACCCAGAATTTAACCCAACTATATGAAGATTTCCCATTCTTTTCCAAATTTTAAATGAAGTTTTTCTCAAACACAGAAATTTCACAAGAGGTTTAAATGAAGCTCTATTCAAACACACAGAAATTTCACAAGAGGTTTTTTTTTTTCTTCATTTGGATTCACCATGTTTGTTCAAACAATTTCTGTTGAAAGCTTGATAATACCAAGTTTGAATCTCTAAATTTTCACACTATCTTGAGAGTTTTGATTCAAGTTTAAATGAAATTTCTTGATGGGTTTTCCCTTCCATTCACAGTTTTTTAAATCTTCTATCATTTTGAACAGCTTCTAAACTATTTTCAAAATAAAGAGATTGCATAAAGTTTAAACAAGCACCTTGTGTTTTCTCCAACCTTGAAATCTTTCAATGGAGGTTTGCCCTTTTCCTTCAAATTCAGCTGCATTGGTTTTCCAATCTTCTCTTCCAAAATTTCTCCAAGAATTCCAAGTTCCTTCTTGCTCTCCAAAATTACCAATTCTCCAAAAAGATAATAAAAGAAAAAGAAAAAATGCATTTCCTTATGCCCTTCTCCAAAATGTCAAACCCCTAAATTTGGTTCACCCACCAAAAGTTATTGCAAATTAGATATTTTTATTTTTTTGAAATTAATAAAACAATTCTATTTCCCTTTTCAAATGCATAATAATTATTTAAAACAAAATTCCATTTGCCCCACAATGATAACTAAATTCACTTTATTTCACAAAATTGAATCTAACTATTACATTTAAAAAAAAAACAAATCATTTTTAATTTTATTTTCTTACATGAGGAATGCAAGGCAATTTTTCCATCTATTTATTTATTTTTTTGATTTGCCTCAAATTTAATAATACTAACATAATTAATTTAATTTACTTAATCAAAAAATAAATCTAATGCATGATTAGATTAATTTATTGATTGAATTAAATTAACTAATTAAATAAGAAGCACTCCTTTATTAATTTTGACAATAAAATTAAATAAAGCAAACACCATTTCACTAGAAAATTTAATCACGCAAGCAAGGAGAGACGAGACGACAAGGAAGATAACTTATCCCAACTTACAACCCAACGACACACTATGGTTAGGGCGACGTCCCAATATAGAAAACCAAGCTACTATCTCCCAATCATTTTGCATTGAACAAGGGACATGCTCAAACCTGTGGAATCAGGTGGAGTCAATGTCCTGTACCTGCATCCTGCACACAACACGAGTGTCGAACATGCATATATATAAATATTAAAACACACTGTGAAGAGGAAATCGCGAAATCATAGGGCACTCGCGTGCGAGTGATGTGATCCTGTCCCCTTCACCAATACAATATCGCTAACTAACACCTATAAACATTAATGGTATATTCAAAGCATAAAGCATCAATAATTCACATACTTGCTAATTTAATCCATAACATGAAACAATAATATCATCTGATTAAAGTACCATCACATCAAAACATAATGTTTACATCGATTAACAATTAGCGGTTAAAAGTAACCAAGTTTATAACCAACGTGCTAACAAAGCAAAACATCATAACGAACACTGTTCGACCAAAATAACAAAATGGAGGGGTGTTACATCCTCCCCCCTAGGGTCAGGCTTACTCCTTGAAGCCTGCAAACAAATAGGGATAAAGTTCCCTCATCCTAGCTGCATCTTCCTAAGTGGATGATGAGTCATCCCTAGGATCCCACTGGATCCTAACCTGATCAATATCTCGCCCTCGAAGAGCAAGCGTTCTGTGCTCCACCATGGCCACGGGCTCCAAAGCCAGCTGCCCATCCTTTACCTGCAAAGCATTCCAATCAAGAACATGAGAAATATCTGGATGGTACAGCCGAAGAACTGATACATGAAATACGTCGTGCACATGCGAGAGACTGGGCAGTAAAGCAAGACGGTAAGCAACAAGACCAATCTTCTCTAGAATCTCAAAGGGTCCAACAAAGCGAGGCACCAACTTAGAGCCTTTTCCATAACAGATTGGACTCTTTCATGGACGCACACGCAAGAAGACTCTATCGCCTACAAAAAATTGACGATCCACTCTATGCGCATTCGCATACTTCTTCTACCTATCTTGCGCTGCCACCAAGTGCTCTCTAATCCTATCCACCTGCTGCTCCATATCATGCAACATCTCAGGACCCAAAGTTACTCTGTCCTCTAGCCGATCCCAACTTAAGGGAGTGTGACATGGTCCCCCCTACAATGCCTGGAATGGAGCCATGGCGATAGAAATTTGAAACCCATTATTATAGGCAAACTCTACCAAATAGAGATAGTCCTCCCATCGTGTCTGTTGGTCCATCACATACATACGCAGCATGTCTTCGAGGATCTAATTGACCCTCTCAGTCTGTCCATCTGTCTCTGAGTGGTAAGTTGAATTTAAGTTCAACTGTGTTCTCATCGCATGTTGTAATGACGTCCATAGAGTTGAGGTGAACATTGGATCCATGTCAGAGATAATCCGACGTGGAATACCATGCACCCTCACTATATCCTCCATGAACACTCTAGCTACGGATGATGCGGTATAGGAAGAGCGCATAGGTGAGAAGTGTGCTACCTTTGTCAACCTATCCACTGTCACCATAATTGCATCATGTTGTCTCGAAGAGTTAGGTAAACCAACAATGAAATCCAATGAGATTATATCCCATTTCCACTCTGGTACTAAATGTGACTGCAAAAGCCCTACTGGATGCTAGTGTTCGGCCTTCACCCGCTAACACTCAAGACATCTCGACACAAAATCCGCAATATCTCGCTTCATCCCTAGCCAAAAATATAACTAACGCAAATCTGCATACATCTTCTTCACCCCTGGATGGGTTGAATAAGGTGCAGGATGTGCTTCAATCATGACCAAAGTGCGAAGCTCACATGATGGGGGAATGTATATGTGTCCCGTGTGTCTCAATATCTCATCAGCATCAATAGAGTATCCTGAATATCTACCCTCAAGGGGTCTTCCTGCCTCTATTACCGATCTAACATCCTAATACCAACTATCGGCTGGGAGGGTAGAAAGAATCTGACTCTGCAAATCAACAATAAGAGTCAACTCGGATATCTCATGCCTTCGCCTACTAAGGGCATCTGCAACCACATTCTCCTTCCCTTAGATATACTTCACCTCGAAGTCATATTCACAGAGGAACTCCATCCATCGCCTTTGCCTAGCATTAAGGTTGGGTTGTGTGAAGATATACTGAAGGCTCCTATGATCACTATGCAGCTCAAACCTATGCCCAAGCAGGAAGTGCCTCCATCTCGTCAATGCATGAACCACTGCTGCCAACTCAAGATCGTGGGTAGGATAGTTTAGCTCATAATCCTTGAGCTTCTGTGACTCATATGCAATGACACGACCCTCCTGCATGAATACTGCTCCTAATCCCTCCAAGGACACATCTGTACAAACTACAAAGTCCCCAATAGGATCTGGTATCACAAGTATAGGTGCACTGGTCAACTTCCCCTTAAGACACTGAAAGGTTGTCTCACACTTCTCAGACCACTCAAACCTCTTTCCTTTCCTCTGAAGGGAGGTGATAGGATGCCCTAGCCTTGAAAAGTCCTACACAAATCACCTATAATAACCCGCTAGCCCCATGAAGCTACGTATCTCGTCCACATTCGTGGGCGCAGGCCAATCTAAGATCGCTTGGATCTTTGCAGGATCCACTGAAATACCCTCCCCTGAGATCACATGACCAAGGTATTGAACCTTAGTCCTAAAGAATTCACACTTCGACAAGTTAGCATACAACTGATTATCTTGCAAACACTGCAATACCTGTCGTAAATGCTCCTCATGTTCCTCCATTGTTCTAGAGTATACCAAAATATCATCTAGGAACACAAGAACAAACCTGTCAAGGTATGTACGAAATACCCCATTCATAAGACCCATGAACATTGAGGGTGCATTTGTCAAATGTATGAAATACCCCATTTATAAGACTCATGAACACTGAGGGTGCATTCGTCAAACCAAATGGCACAACTGTGAACTCATAGTGACCATACCGTGTTCGGAACACGGTCTTATGAATATCTAACTCGAAGATTCGAAGCTGATGATATCCTGACTTGAGATCAATCTTCGAAAAGATGGTAGCACCCTTGATCTGATCGAATAGATCGTCAATCCTAGGAAGAGGATACTGATTTATGATGGTCACATTGTTCAACTGTCGGTAATCAATGCATAACCAAAGTGAACCGTCCTTCTTCTTTATGAAGATGATAGGCGCTCCCCATGGAGAAACACTAGGGTGAATAAAACCCTTCTCTAGCAATTCCTCAAGCTGCAACCGAAGCTCTTTCAGCTCCTGGGTAGTCATGCGATAGGGAGCTCGTGAAATGGGCTCTGATCTAGGTACCAAGTCTATCTTAAAGTCAATGTCCCTCTGAGGAGGCATCCCTAGAATCTCGTCTAGAAAGACATCAAAAAACTCTTGAAGGATGGGGTGACTATCAAGAGAAACCTTCTCTTCTCCACCTCCTAGACCCAAATCATCCACGGTAACCACGAATAATTGGCAACCCTGCTGCATACACCTTCTCAACTACATAGCTGAGATGATCCTCAAAGAGATCGGCCTCTGAACCCCACTACCTCTATCTCTCTACCAGATGCCCCTATGCATCTAATCGACTTACGTCGATAATCAATGACTGCACTATGAGCCTCTAGCCAATCCATTCCTATGACAATGTCATAAGAACCTAATGGAATAATACGAAGGTCCAAGGTAGTCTGGAGAGGTCCAACCTCTAACCTACACTCTGGCACAAGGGAAAGGGATGCGACTTTTGCACCCGAAGCTAACTCTACCTGCCACCTATTGACCTACTTTACCGCATCTAGTCTACATCGTGTCATGACTGATCAAGAAACAAAGGAATCAGATGCTCCAGAATCAAATAGAATAGAAACTGGGTTACCCCCAACATACCATAAGCCTCAATGACTGTACCCTAGTGCTTTTCCTAGCGGTTGTCAACCATTGCGAATACTCGATGCCCACGGCCTGCATCACCTACAGTCGGCTCTGACGCCGCTGGTCCCTGAGAATAACCCGATACTCCCTTATTGGGACACATCCTCGCTATGTGACCCTGTTGGCCACATGTAAAACATCCAGTGCCTCTACCGAATCCCCTGCCTACAGGTGGTGCGCTAGACTGATACACACTACCCCTGAAAGATGAATGAGAACTCTGCAGTGGCTGCTCAGAGTTGAAGCGTCTCATGCGCCTCCAACTCCTATCCCCCTGCCTCTGCTGGAAACCCTTTTGTTTCCCCTGGGAACCCTGTTGTTGCTGCTGACCACCCTGAGACGGACCCTGCTGAGCTCTAGAAGGTGTACCTCCCTGAGGCTAACCTCCTCGAGCACTAGTCCCAGCTGTTGCACCACTGCCCACCTGCACTCCTACATGACCACCTAAGGCCATCGCCAGGTTCTCCTCAATGAGTCTGGCCTTGTTGACCGCCACCTCCATGGTCCTGGGTTCGAAAACCTGCACTCCACCACTGATACGGGCGTTTAAGCCCCTAAGAAAATGTTGTACCAACATGCCCTCGTCATCACCTATGCCTGCATATTATTTAAGCTCGTAGAAACGATGCTCATACATCTCTACTAACATAGTCATCTGTTGAAGGGTGTGGAACTCATCCCCTCGACACTGCCTCCAATGCTCGAAAAGAAATCTAGCCCGAAATCGCTCTAGAAACTATACCAATATCCAGATGGAGCTTTTTCTCCTCTAATCTCCACCAAGTGGAGGTAAATCCCCTCAAGTGCATGATAGCGCACCTGGCTCGAGTGTTGCTCCCATATGGATGCATAACAAACACCTAGTCAAGTCAATGAGCCATGTCTCTGCCTCCAAACCACTGCCCGATCCATTGAAAATGGGTGGTCATGCTCTAAGCAAGTCCCTCATATGGGCTGCTACCTCTGAATTAGAGTGAACTAGTACCTCTCTCTCTCCAACCACCACTGGCTCTACCTCCTGCCTAGGCCCAAGGCGGGAAAGGGTCTCCTCTAACAACTAACGCAACCGAGCATCCTCGATCCTAGGTGGATCCAGATTCTAATTGTCATCCCCCTGAATATTCTGAGAAGCCTATTGCTCCTCATGGTCAGAAACAAGTGGATCATGTCGAAGTGGGTCTTGCTGTTCCTTAATGTGACCGCCTAAACGGCCACGTCTACGACCCCCTCCTCTTCCACGCCTGGGAGGCATTATCCTATACAGACACAAAAAGGCATTAAGCACAACACACAAATAAAATCCACACATCTAAAAGCTTAATGGGCTCATCATAATCCCAGAGTACCGAGTGTTTAAACCTAGGCTCTGATACTATGTGTAATGCCTCGTCACGCAACCCTAGGGGAAGTTGCAAACTACTAACAATTTCACAACAATTTTTTTTTTTAAAATACAAATACATGTAATATTACAACGTAAAGCCAACAATCCCCTAAGGTCACGAGGCAAAGATTAATTAATTCACAAATTATAACAACATGCATGAAATGAAACATAATAACATTCACTTAACTAATTAAAGCACATACATTCCATACAAGAGACTTTCATTAAGACCATGAGATCCTTCATGGTTACCAATGACAGAAGTTAGATAATTAAAATTACATCTCTCATTCCCAGAATGAGGTAAATCAATAACATGATTGTTTATTACAATTTCCACCTCGATAACAATGAGGGGTAAATAAAATACAAGATCCACTAACATAAAAGAAACCAAAGTAGCATCTGGATCCCACGAGCTCTCCAACACGAAAGTCTCATTCACATAAGCCAATGCCAAAACAATGGAGTATGGTGCACGTTCCACCCAACCATGTGATACCCGAAGGCTCACCCCCCGTGCTAGGAGATAGTAACAAGGGTTTCAGGTCAAGACCAACAACCTCTAAACATAGGCAACATGACTCAACTGGAAAAGAATACAAACATGACATCACATGACACAAAGGTTACAATGCTTTTAGATTTCAAATACATGAACACATCACGAATACAAACATAATGCTGACTTAGGAGAAGTGTCATCACAATGTCGCATGTGATATCCTGGCAAGTCTTCCTAGGTCCCGACCCCCATCTCGGGATATCTCGGTAACCTCTAACGACTCCCGACCCCACATGCAAACCAATGCGGAATCAGTTATCTTTCAAAGGGACAAGATAACGATCTTGCCATTCCAAGCCTTCTCGTCTCATCCCAAGTCTATACAACACTTGCGTCCATGAGCGAGGCAAAATTAATCTTTTTAAATGTTGGTACCACCTATGCTAATTAATTGGTTTAAGTTTTCACTGAATTAACCAACTTACATTGAGATCTCCTGGCACCACTTTGTGTGTCGGCCCTCAATGCAAGCCACTTCTCTAAGACAACACATGGAACTATGCCACCACCAAAGGGTACTCAAGTGCAACCTAGGGATAATGAATCCCTAAACACGACATAAAGTCAACGTAGCCCGTTCATGATAATTGGGTACAACACGGGACACATTTAAGCACTACCCAAGGCAAACAAGGTCGACCGACATGACAACAACCCCCAAAACACATAAAAGAAAATCCTATCTGGAAGACTTACATAGTACTGACTAGACTTCCCCCACCCCTAGAATTTATGCCCAACATCAAAAGTAAGCACTACAAGCAATTTTAAATAAAAGCTAAAATTAGGATTTCATAAATCCAATTCACCCAATGACGTAGTGCACTTAAATAATTTAACTCAACATAAACTTGCACAAATTCAAGAGGCTCAAATCACACTTACAATCCATGATGGTTTAACTATCTATTTAGTTCTCTTTGACACAATCCATCTAATAATTTAAATCCATCTCTTTTTCTTTGATATTCAATAGTTATTGTAAACAATTTTTTTTTTTTCATTTAAATATAACTATATATATAAATATTAAATATCTATGCAATTAAATATAATATATGTATTCAATATATATATACAATTACATATATATTTAAAAATACATATATAACTAATATTTAAATATAAAATAATTATCACCTAATGCACCCATTAAATATAATATAAATATATTATAATATACATATTATATATATATATAATATTAAATTAATATATATAATATATATATTATATTTAATTATTAAAAAAATAATAAAAAATAATAATAAACAAAATTTATATTTATATATATTAAATATAATATATAACATATAACATATATATTATATTTAATAAATATAATATAAAATTTAACTTACAAAAAAAAAACAAAGTCAATGCATTTAGAGGGAGGCTGGGACGCAGTTGTGAGTTGTGCCCAGCTCATCCTTGGTTGACGCTGCCCATGGCAGCGCCCCCTAGGGTGGGCTGGGCCGGCCACAGTCCCGCCCTCTCCCACAAATATATAAAATTAAAATTTTATTTTATTTTCTTTAAAACGCTACAACCAAATGGGACGGAAAACAGAGGGTATACCCTGTCCCTGCTCTGTTTTGGGAGAAATCTCAGACAGAGACATAAGAAAAAAACTAAAAATAAAAAATAAAACAAACTTTCAAAGAATCATAGTTTAAAATCTGAATTTCTCAAACTTACACAAGTTTAAAATAACAGAAAAGAAAATGGTATAATTGAAAACCCAGAATTTAACCCAACTATATGAAGATTTCCCATTCTTTTCCAAATTTTAAATGAAGCTTTTCTCAAACACACAAAAATTTCACAAGAGGTTTAAATGAAGCTCTATTCAAACACACATAAATTTCACAAGAGGTTTTTTTTTTTTTTTCTTCATTTGGATTCACCATGTTTTGTTCAAACAATTTCTATTGAAAGCTTGATAATACCAAGTTTGAATATCTAAATTTTCACACTATCTTGAGAGTTTTGATTCAAGTTTAAATGAAATTTCTTGATGGGTTTTCCCTTCCATTCACAGTTTTTTAAATCTTCTATCATTTTGAACAGCTTCTAAACTATTTTCAAAATAAAGAGATTGCATAAAGTTTAAACAAGCACCTTGTGTTTTCTCCAACCTTGAAATCTTTCAATGGAGGTTTGCTCTTTTCCTTCAAATTCAGCTACACTGGTTTTCCAATCTTCTCTTCCAAAATTTCTCCAAGAATTCCAAGTTCCTTCTTGCTCTCCAAAAAGATAATAAAAAAAAAAGAAAAAATGCATTACCTTATGCCCTTCTCCAAAATGTCAAAACCCTAAATTTGGTTCACCCACCAAAAGTTATTGCAAATTAGATATTTTCATTTTTTTGAAATTAATAAAACAATTCTATTTCCCTTTTCAAATGCATAATAATTATTTAAAACAAAATTCCATTTGCCCCACAATGATAACTAAATTCACTTTATTTCACAAAATTGAATCTAACTATTACATTTTAAAAAAAAACAAATCATTTTTAATTTTATTTTCTTACATGATGAATGCAAGGCAATTTTCCCATCTATTTATTTATTTTTTTGATTTGCCTCAAATTTAATAATACTAACATAATTAATTTAATTTACTTAATCAAAAAATAAATCTAATGCATGATTAGATTAATTTATTGATTGAATTAAATTAACTAATTAAATAACAAGCACTCCTTTATGCATTTTGACAATAAAATTAAATAAAGCAAACACCATTTCACTAGAAAATTTAATCACGCAAGCAAGGAGAGACGAGACGACAAGGAAGATAACTTATCCCAACTAACAACCTGACGACACACTATGGTTAGGGCGACATCCCGCCACAGAAAACCAAGCTACTATCTCCCAATCATTTTCTGTTGAACAAGGGACATGCTCAGGCATGTGGAATCAGGTGGAGTCAATGTCCTGTACCTGCATCCTGCACACAACACGAGTGTCGAACATGCATATATATATAAATATTAAAACACAGCGTGAAGAGGAAATCGTGGAATCACAGGGCACTCGCGTGGGAGTGATGTGATCCTGTCCCCTTCACCAATACAATATCGCTAACTGACGCCTATAAACATCAATGGTATATTCAAAGCATAAAGCATCAATAATTCACATACTTGCTAATTTAATCCATAATGTGAAACAATAATATCATCTGATTAAAGTACCATCACATCAAAACATAATGTTTACATCGATTAACAATTAGCGGTCAAAAGTAACCAAGTGTATAACCAACGTGCTAACAAAGCAAAATATACATAACGAACACTGTTCGACCAAAAGAACAAAATGGAGGGGTGTTACAATATAATTCAATGATATAAAATTATGATGCAACTAATGAAAATATTATTACAAACACACAATATTGATATTATTATCATTTTGAATTCCTACAATTGATATCTCTCGACATTTTTTATATAGACTATGTAATAAGATAAATATGAGCTAGTTATATTATCAAATTTTTTTTGTATTAACATACACATAATTTTCTTTTTCCTAACCTATCAAAGATCAATTAATTTGATCTATATATAAATATATTAATTATTAATTATTGTATGTTTCATACTTATATTTAATATTTTGTATTATAGAATATAATATATAATAATAATATAACTTGTATATTCTATTATATATTTATAAATATAACTATAATTATATTACATATAATTTAATTTGTATTATATAAAATATATAATATATTAATTATATTTTGTATTAAATAAGAATATAATAATTATTGATTCATAATTATAAAAATGTTATATATATATATATATATAAATAAAATTTTGTTGAAGAATATAATATATAATAATAAAAAATAATATTTAATTATATATTTATAATTATTTTTTAATTATATAAAATTTACATTATATATTTTGCTAATATATTTATAAAAAAAATTTAATTATATAAAATTTACATTATATTGTTTTTAATTTAAATTTTATATAATTAAAAACAATTATAAATTTTGCTAATATATACTTAACTATGTAGGATAAAGGATGTCATAACGTTAAAACCTAAATGTGCTCATTATTAGGATCTTGGCCATAATTTTCATTTTAATAATAAACATACTTGAAAATGCTCGTTGAAACCATATTTTCAGGCTACAGCTTGCCAAATTGGAAGAATGAAAGGTCAATACCAATGAGGAAGTGTTTGGAGGAGCAGAAACCAATAGCGGAGGGGACAAAAAAATAGTCGAGAAAATGGCAGAAAATGATGAATGGCTGAGATTTGTTTAACCCTCTTGCTAGGACTGTCGAAGCTTTTCTACCATTGATAGAGAAAAATTGCTTAACACTCAAATAAAGACACGCCTTTGGCATAAAAAATATATATTTAAATCTCAAGAAAAAATCAATAATTTTTTTTTCTTATGGCTTTTCAAGCAAAACAAGCGACTTAAGTTATTATTGTTAGAATAATTAGCATATATATAACAAGAGCTCTGAAGGAGCTAGAGTCCATGTCAAAAGGAAAAAATTGCTTTTGGATATTTGCAATTGAACGTGAAAAATAAAATCACTAACTATAAATCATGTTATAAAATTTATAATCTTTAGTCAAGTGTTTTTTTATGGGTAAGATAAGATTTTATATTAATTTTAAAATAAGAGTTTACAAGATCTGAGCCCCTGACTATAGGCAACATAGAACAAGTCCCTGCACTACAACACCAGACGCAACCTGCAAACCAAAAAGAACCGCCATACAGGCCATACTAGCCGAAACCACACACCCCCCAGACATCTATATTTTAACATTTAAACTGAACTAAAAACCATACATAAACAATGACCACCAAGACCAAGACCCAAACCATACATAAACCAAAACCACCAAGACCAAAACACCAGAGCCCACTACCCCATTACTAAACATTCTTCTAAGCGAATTCATGAAATTCATGCTTCCAGGCTGAGTCTGTCACAACAACCAAACAATTTCTTTTCTTCACAAATTTGGCACCCACACTAGCTAGCCTTCGATGCTCCACCAAATCCAAGCCGCTAACATCCAAGAGGAAGGGGTAGAATTTCACCAGAGCATTTGGGTCCTCCAACAACCTAAGATCATGAGGCTGAGGGATACCTTTCCCCAACAACGTTACTGCTAGAGTTTTCTCCAAGCCCACCAACATATCCAACCTAAAAAGACACTTCATAATCACCCTTGCATCCTCCTTTGAAACCCCAATGTCCAGAAGATCAACCAACACACAAGAGGAAATGCAAGAATCCAATCAATAGCCTTCTGCCTCTACCATGAAACCCTTGTCGGCCACACATTTCACCGCTACAAAAGTTAAGTAAATTGGGAAATGAATTACCCAGCTGAGACGAAGCGAGGTAATTAGGCCGAGAAAGGCCATCTGTTGCTTTGAGCTCCTAAGCTAGATTGGAGTCACCATTTTTCCCATCTCCAATTTCGACGCCGAGACTAGAAGAATGAAGAGTCCCATTACCACCCAGACCTTGCCTCGAGAGTGTTAGAGAAGATGGCAGTAAACCAATTGCTTAGAGTCCTAGGAGAGCCATCCTGTATCCATAAATGATCACCCAGGTGGCGAGTTGTTCTAATGAAGGATGTCAGCGATAAGACTTTGAAAAGACTGCTCTCATGAAAAAGGAAATAATTACATCAACCTTCGTAGGAAGCCTCCAAAACCACCAATGAAAGTCACATGCTAATGCTGCCCCAACCACATTGCTCACCAATGTGTCTGCCACATCCACATCTCGCTTGTAGGATGGCACCGACCCAACCTCCCACAATAGAAAGTCAAATCTAACCGCAACCACTGCAAACTTCCTTTATATCCCATCCACCCCAAGATTTGAAAGGGCATCAACTTCTTGATTTCCTTCCCACAAAATGTGAGAGATTTCAAAATTTTCAAACTTGCTTAACAAGGCTAGTGTGACTTTGAGGAGGGCACCAAGTTTCCAATTCTAGAATCTACCTGATCATAAAGCATTAATCACTAGAAGTGAATCTCCCTCAATGATAACATTCCTCAAGTTCAGTTCCACACAAAGTTTAATCCCATGAAAAGACACTTGAAGTTCTACCAAATTATTTGTGCCTTGCATGAGAGGCAACACCAACTAGCCCACTGTAACACCATTCTAATCTCTGATAATACATCCAGCCCCTAATTGCCCAGGATTACCTCTTGTCACCTCGTCAAAATTTAATTTGTACCAACCACAGTCTGAGGGATACCATTTGACATTCATATTCTCCTCCTTTACCATGTTGCCACCTGATCTGAATTGATGAGGGACTTTCAAACCATTCCACAATTTCATTATCTTAGCATCCCAACAGGAGAACATAGTTTTTAGCTTGCAAGCTTGCTCAGCCCTGGAATTTATCACCTCAACCACACAAGCCTTAAATTTGTTCAAAAAATACGAGAGAGACATTGCCTTATCCTTAAAAATTCTGCAATTCCTTTCTTTCTACACCTCCCATAAAATAATTGATGGGCACGACTACCAGAGTCTTGCAAAAACTGAGTTTCCACCCAGCTTCGGCCAACCACTAAACCAACTCAGCAAGTTACCAGGAGAAGCAATGGAGAGACTTAACTTTACACATAACCAATTCCAACACTTGGTGGTGAATGGTCAATTGAGGAAGAGGTGGTCGCTTGTCTCTTCCACTGATTTGCAAAGCACGCACCGAGAAGGCACGTCAAAGCCAAACTTCTTTAGCCTGTCTACAATCAACACTCTTCCCTATATTGCAACACAAACAAAGATTTTAGCCTTGGGTAGACAAAATTTGTTCTAACATAGATCACTGAGGATCACAGTCACTGGATCCTGTCGGTTAATTAGGATACTATAATCGTCCTTGGCACAATAGGAGCTCAAGGTAGAACCACACCAACGCAAAACATCCTGCCCACCTCTCAAGAAAAGAGAACGCTACTTAAGGATGTCTTCAAAATCTTTGACTTCATTGGCTCACAAGCCCACCTAGTTGGGGCTCTGCTAATGCCAATACAACATCCCATTTGACTCATCAATGATCAAGTAATCTTTGACCCAACTTCCCCAAGCTAGCTTTGTAACTTCCCTGATGTTCCTCAAAGCTTCAATATCCATCAACTTGTTGTAGCCACCCCAGGATTCTTCCCAAAACAACACCTAACTACCATCTCTAATATCCCAAGAGAGGAATTTTGTGATCAGGTCCCAACAACTATAGATAAAGATCCATACATGAGATCATTTGGGCAGAGAGCAAGTCATGAAAAAACTCATCAAACTATCTTCCAAATAATTTGCTTTTAAAATATTTACCCATTTCAAGTCTTGTTGCACATTCATTAACCAAGCTAGTTTTTCCCCCAAAGCTTTATTCAGAAGAGCCAAATTTTTGACCCCAGCCCCAACGTCTTCACACGACCTACAAATCCTTTCCCACCTAATTAAAGGTAACTTCTTTTGGTCCAAACTGCCCTACCAGAAAAACTGCCTCATTGATGCTTTCACAAGTTCCCCCAGGGAGAGGAAGACAAGAAAGCATGTAAAATGGAAGAGCTACCACAACCGACTTAATTAGAGTGAGCCTTCCCACCCAAGAAAGCCACCACCCTTTCCAATAATACAACATGTGCTCTAACTTTGACACCAAAGGATGCCACAATTTGCTAGACTGTAAACCTGACACAAGCAACATACCAAGATACTTACAGGGCAACTTCCCTTTTTTGAACTGAAGGACTTGCAAGATTTGTTTTCCCAAAGAAGGATTAGTAAAGAAGAATTTTTTTTTGGATTTTTCTAAGCTTATCTCCTGACTAGACACTAGGGAGTGCTTCAAAAGAATCCTCTTAAAATTCTTATCCTTCACCACCCCAGCATGTCCAAGGAGCAAGTTATTGTCCACAAATTGTTGATGAGTCACTGTTGGCATACCACTTGCAATTTGAACCCCTCTTAACTCTCCCATATTCACCGCCCGAGAGAGCGCCCTACCCAAAGCCTCAGCCATGAGGATGAACAAGAAGGATGCCAATGGATCACCTTGCATGAGTCCCCGAGAAGTGCCAAAGAAGCCATGAGGTGTGCCATTCACTATAATTGAAAACCTTGGACAAGCAATCCAAATAAAAATCTAGTCCACCCAGGAGGAAGAGAAGCCAAAGGCTTCCAAAATTTTGAACAAAAAAAACCAATTTACTTTGTCATAGGCTTTCTTTATATCCAACTTCAGCAGTATAGAGGGGCGACGAGTAATGGGGATCAAGTGTATGGCTTCCTGAGCAATAATTACTCCATCAAAAATTGAATGCCCAGGAACAAAACTAGTTTGTTCCTTAGAAATCATACCAGGGAGGATTGATTTGAGCTAGTTGGCTACTGATTTAGCTAGAATTTTATAGATTGTGTTACACAAAGAAATGGGGTGAAAGTCTTCCAATCTGTTCAGCTTCTCCTTTTTTGGGATGAGAGCAATGAAAGTATTGTTGAAATATTTAAGAACTTGGCTAGATGCCCTAGAATCTTCTATGGCATCCACAACATCTGGGCCAACAATCTCCTAGCAATTTTGAAAGAAAGCGGTAGGGAAACCATCTAGACCAAGAGACTTATCCAGATGGATTTGAAAGAGAGCAGACTTAATCTCATCTTCTAAAAAACTCTTGTTTAGTAGCTTGTTTTGCTTTGTCATGACCAATTTTGGAATGCTTCTCAATAGACCTTACTGAGCCAACAACCTTGATCCATCGCAATCATTCAAGAGATTCTAGAAAAAGGAAACAACAGCCTCTGTGATTTCCTCTGGTTGATCCAGAGACCTTCCATTAGACAATTTTATTCTAGAAATTCTATTGACTTCAAGCCTTATTTTAGTGGAGTTATGAACAAACTTCGTGTTCTTGTCCCCTTCACCAAGCTAGAGCTCTCGTGACTTTTGACACCAGAAAAATTCTTTTTCGAGGATATCATTCCAGCTATTCAAGAGATCCTTCTCCTAAAGATACCTTGAGTTATCCATGCCCCATTGAATCACCTCTTCATTCAGGGCCTCTAGTTCCCCTTCAATGTGCTTCTTCTCCTCAAAGATGTTCTTGAAACTTGACTTATTCCACTCCTTCAGTCTCATCTTCACATGTATTAGCTTTGTTGCCAAGAAAAACATTTTTGAACCCACCACCTGAACCTCCCCCCACCAGTGAGTAACAAGGGATAGGAAATTTGGATCCTTCAACCACATGCACTCAAATTTAAAGGGACATTTGATCGGACAAAACTCACCCACGACCTCCAAAAGCACAAGAAAATGATCTAAACCAGAACATGGAAGAATGCAACACTCTAATGTGAAGGGGAAGGCATCCAAGTTTCCCTTGAAGAGAAATCTATCCAGCTTCTCAACAATTGAGCAAAAACTGAGCTGCCTGTTGGTCCAAGTGTACCTACCATTGGCCATTGGGATCTCAACTAACTGATTCTGACCCACACAAGCTTCAAAGTCAATCTAGGATTGGAGTCTCCAGACCACACCACCTCACTTGTCCTTCGAATGCAAAATGGAATTAAAATCTCTCTAAATTATACAGGAGTTAATGCCCACATCTGAGCAAAGAGCCTCAATTTCATACCAAACTTGTCGCTTCTCCACACACAATGTGGGGTCGTACACATTTACCAAAATAAAGTACATATTCAAAGAAAAGCTCTTGACAGAGCATGCCAACCATCTACTCCTTGTCGCCACCCTATCCAAGGACACCAAATTAGGATGCCAAAGAGTCAGCGAGCCACCTGTTGCACCCACAACTTCCACCGCTAAGAACTTCCAAGAACCCATCCTCTTACCAAAAACATATAACCCCTCACTGGCAAGCTTTGTTTCTTGAAGCATACAAATCTCCACTTGTGAAACCATAATTTGGTGTTTCACCAGGCATCATTTGTTAGGGGCATTCATGCCCCTAACATTCTAGGTAAAGATTTTCATTTCTCTTTAGGAAGGGTATCTCCCTTCCCTAATTTAAGCATTTCCATGATCTTCTACCCAATAGCCTCACCATAAATCTTCAATTTTTCCACATTGGGTGTTCTCCCCCTCTTTTTGTGTTTCCCATAGTCAGGGGAGGTCTTATCCACCTCTTTCTAAAGGATCCCTAAACCCTCTTGACTTGGTAGAGTAGCATCACCTCCCTCTATTTCCAAGGCGAAGACAACATCACCCTCACCTATTGTGTCTAACCACTCATCCTCTAGATCTAGGAAAACATTGAAAGGATCTATTGGAGCATCCTTGGCTTCTTGGGCAAGTTCCACCAACTCTTTGTTGACCTTGATCAAGGAGTTAAGGTTCTCCTTCCTAAAGTTATTGTCTATGATGTCCAACACATCACACACTTTGTTGTTGAGAGCTTGGTTAATGTCTATGAATGGCTCCTGTGGCATCTTAGACATCACATTCTCAACAATGCCCTCCCCATTGGCCACATGACAGGGCAAGCTAGCAGTAGTTCCCAATGAACCAATCATGTGCCCAGATCCACCAGGAGCAAGGACTTCGGGCATTGATTCCTAAGTTGGATCTTTGTTGCAATCGGATGGAACTCCCCATGATCGCCATCCTAGTGTGCCAATCAAGCTCTCACCTATTCTAGGTTCAAAACTAGAGGTTGTGAGAAAACATCCCAATCCATGTGGATCACCACCTCCTTCCATCTAGGACTACTGGGAGAATTTTCTATGCAAATGCACACATATGTATTGATACCATCCTCTTTTGTCCATTCATCTGTGCAAATGTATTTGCCAAGATAGTTGCCTATCTCCAAAATATTAGCTTGCCAAAACTCAAAAGGAAGGTTCAGGATTTTATATGAGTATTGTATATAGGTCATCTGATATTGATTTAGATCAAAACCCAATTCCCATTTCCTCATATAAAATCCATAGCCATCCATTAACCAAACTCCATCCAAGATTTATGCGTGAACTGAGGAGGAAGGGCAAATAACCAAGAAGAAATAGTTCGCCAAATATTTAAAACTCATTTCCATACCCCAACACCCTTGCCACCAGTGAATTAAGGCATCCTAGTTCAAATTTGACTTGAACCATCTCATGATGAGTCCTTGACTCT
This sequence comes from Sequoia sempervirens, assembly GCA_007258455.2. Taxonomy (NCBI): domain Eukaryota; kingdom Viridiplantae; phylum Streptophyta; class Pinopsida; order Cupressales; family Cupressaceae; genus Sequoia; species Sequoia sempervirens. The sequence continues at coordinate 1,012,479,641 of VDFB02281492.1, read as the reverse complement.
CCAACCTTTTGATTGAGGGACCCATAAATTTGGAACCCAGAACCATGGTTTGTCGGTCCACATGCCCAAACTCATCAAAAACACCAGGAGTAAACTTAGGGCTAGACTTCCTACCATGACCTTTGCTCCCCTGTGTGCCAAAATTTGAATTATTTTCCCGCCATTGAATTTTGGGAGGATCTTGCCAAGAATTCTTGTTGTGATTGCGATTAGAACCCTATCGTTGCCACCTAGATAGACCCTTACCCAAGCACAAGTTCGAGTTGAAATCCCTAGAGCACTCACACCAAGACTCCAATCGGGCATGCTCCAATACATCCCTTTTTGAAAATTCCCGAATTGCCTTAGTACCCCAAGACACTTATTTTCCTTTGACCTTCTCACCTGGCTCATTCCTATCAGGATGAGTGAAGTCGTCCTACTTCGTTGAAGTCTTTTGCACCTGAGCCTTGCCATTTTGCACACTTTCGCACCTCTCGCTCTGCTTTGCCATCTCCCTCACACACACCTGAATAATCTTTAGTCAAGTGTTATAATATATATATATACACACCCATACATATATGTATATATTATGGATGTATACATATATATAGTAATGACATACACGTGTATAAATTTATATATATAATACATATGTATACACATATATACATACATACATACATACATACATATACATACATACATATACATCTATACATACATACATGCATACATGTTTACATATTATAAAGAAGAGACATTGTTGGATTTCATACAAACAAGTTACAACACACACATCACATGAGAGATAGTTGGGCATATTGGCAATACGAAATATTGTCAACATTTGAATCCCTAATCCACCATGGTGGTACGAACAAGATGCTATTATCACTTTTTCGATAAGATGGTTGTAGGTGGTAGAGTCATAATATAGAGGAATGACACTTTGGTTAATATTGTGGATCTTTTCAGTAAGCCAATGATCAGATATAAATTTTGTCTTATAAAACTTGATTCATCATTTTTAATTTGTCTTTGCAATGTGAATGGTAAGTGGGAGAATCTTAGGATTAGTTGTATGATCCATCTTGTTATTTTTATGTCTTCATTACTTATATTTAAGCATGCAGATGACAAAAAATTTATGATCTTTAAACATCGTGAGATGTGTACATTATTTATTCTTTGAAATACTTGGAATAGTTATAGAACATGCTTCCAATTAAATACCCCCATGGAGTGCATAGATTTGAGAAACTATTCATTTTGATCGCTATGACAGAATCTACGATATGTAAAGACGTGTAAGAGGAGTTACTTTCTAATCTAGGATGTTGATCATGACCATTTCTATATATATGTGTGTGTATGTATATGTGTGTGTGTATATATATATATATTAATGGCATACACATATATATAGATTATATATATAGATACATATATATATGTGTGTGTGTGTGTGTGTGTGTGTGTGTGTACATACATATATACATACACACGTATACATACATACATATAGATCTATAGTGCATTTATAGATAATAGATATATACATCTTTATGCACTATATATATATATACATAATTACAATCTTATTTTCGTAATTCTTTTTTTTTTTTAAATTAATAATTTTAGTTGAGCATCCAAATTTATGTGCTTAAAGATAAGCTTTTGAATATTAATGTTCATCAAAATTTATTATCAAAAATAATTGTCTAAATACTAGTAGGAGTCAATTTAAAGCATATTGAAATGTATTATCAAAAACATTATCCAAACATTTACATCAATGTTAGCTTATGTTTCTTGAATCTTGTCACATCAATAAACAAAGCTTGACGATAATCAAGGAAGTTGAGCACATTTCCTTTTGTTTGTATTAGGCCCCAAATCTAGTATTTCCCAAAACTTTGGCTTTGATATATGTATTGTAAAGCCAAACAAATGTAGATTAGTTATGTTCACTTCTCCACCATGTCCTTAATCTTTATGGTTTAATTACATGTTTAATTATAATGGTAGATTAGTATTAGACAAAATTATAAGCATATTATATTGATGTAGTTCTTTACTTTGATTGATATAAGCTTGGGTCTTTTTGGTGGTGTTTTTTGTTGCAAGTGTTTTTGTACACATACTTCTTATTCATATGTTGTGAATATTTTTTTATGGTTTAATTACATGTTTGATTAGATTGAAAAACTTGATTCTTAATATTTTGTTTGTGTCATTGACTGTATATTCAATAAGCATGTAAGGTAGAGTGTGAAGATGGACAAGACACATGAATAGTGAGACAAAGAGAGAAATATGATCATTAGGACATATATGAAAAGTGCTTATGTTAAGAGATTAGATAAATGAGTAATGGGTGTAAGATAATGCGATGTTGTAATGAAATAAGATGAAATCAAACAAACATTGTATGAATAGCCATATTAAAAAATATTTGAACATATATGTGATGTGATAAGTTTTTTTCAATAAGTTTTATCAAAACCAGGATAAATATCCTTGATTGAGCTATCCAAATTAAAAATGTGATATTCAATAGATTACAATGAGTTATGAAATATGTAATTTATAGAATTTAAAATAGTTCCATGTACATTGAATTAGTCAATCTAATGCATGTGGAAATGATAATTTCATTAAGATCATAGCAGCATGGATATCAATGAGCACCAACTGAGTTGTCTTTTAAAATTTCATTGGTTTAGGTAACTGCATTGAGAAATTGAAAGTAGTAATTAGTTGATGGAAGAAATAGTTAAAAGAAAAAAGCATGAAAATATTAGAAAGAGAAATCATTTAATATGAAAGATAGGTGAGATGCAAAAAAGCTCACAAATGTCCTTTCAAGTGCTTTTGACAGGACAACAAGGGCAGGAACTTGTTGTGTGCTTACATCTGAGAGATCAATACATGCATGAGAAGAAGACCTTGAATTAAAGTTGTTTAATTTTAAAGGTAAGTAGTGAAACAAAGAGAAAAGATAGAAAATTATGAATCTAATCTGATTGAAGAATAGGATGTCCCAAAAAAAGACATTGCATATTGATGAAATATTACAGACTTTAGACCAGCCGATTTTGCACTTATCTAGACCTAATTTTCATTTAAAAAATTGAAGTGTGGTTGGCATGCATGCATGGGAGACAAAAGATTAGTTGCATTGTTAATGGTGGTGAATAGAGAACTCAACATTTATGAATTATGGTGTTAAGTCTTTAACTGAACAACATGCATCAATCTATAAAAGAATACAATAGATATAAACAATGCTGGAAAGATAGTGTAAAAAATATAGGTAATTACAACTACCTCCTTTTTTGATAGGTTTCATCATCATCAAGTAATTTGTGCAAATGAATAAACAACACAAATAATCCTTTGCTTGACAGTCTTAAAACTTGACACTAGAATCCATTGATGACGACTACGGTTCAGTCCATTGGCAATAAATGAAAATATCATTAAGTGTTTCCAACACCAACAAAACATCAACAATTGATGGAAACTGACCCATAAAGGCACTCAAAGACAAGGAAGAATAGACATCAACACATAAAATGCAAAATACAATAAACAATAAACATTAACCCATAAAATGTAGAGAACAAACAATAGATATTAACCGACAAAATGCAAAGATGTAAAAAACTATAAAATTGACATTGTAAAAGATATAAGAACTTACAAATGCCTTGTTTCTTGTTTCCAATACGATAGACATAAACCCTACTAGCAGACACAAATTTCATCCTCATCAACCTTTATGATCAAATGAATAAACAATGCAAAAAATGAGTATGTAAAAGATATAGGAACTTACAAATGCCTCCTTTTTGGCTTCCAATATGATAGATATAAACCGTCACAATAGACATGGATTTCATAGACATAAAACTCTACAACATAAGCCATTAATGATTCCTGTAATTCAATCTATTCATAATAAATGAAAATTAGGGAGTAGTAAATGTATGGAACAACAAACAATATTAACCCATAGAATACAGAGATGTAAAAAACTATAAATCAAAGTACTTCTCCATATCTTTCCTCCGATCACATGTTTGTGAGTTGTCTATCCCCAATCCGCGAATGGATCAGTTACTCATGGAAAACTAGGTTTTCTTTGTGTCGGGTTCCCACTCATCTTCGAATATAGAGGCAGACCGTGGCACTCGCGTTTCAAGGTGCAAGAGGAAAGTGCAAGAACTTAATGTAGAATGGGAAAAAGAACAAGGTGGCTATGAGGATGGTCAGGGTGAAAATTATGTGGTGTAGATGGAAGAAGATTAGTGTTTGATCAAAGTTAAGATTTTGTTGAAACATCATGCTGTAGTTTTGTCTAGGTCTTTTATCTTGCTAAGAAAATTCAAGATTGTGAGAATCATAGTATGTATTTCAGTGATATAAATGTCTGCAATGGGGTATGGTATGGCACTTGGGTAGGGGTTAGTTAAATTTTTTGCTTTTCCAAGAAGCTAGTTATGCAGTTAATTTGTTGGGCAAAGATTTTGGTTTTCCAAAATATAGTATTCTAAAATAATAGTATGTAAATATTTTATATATATTAATATATTACAAGCATATCTTGCCTTTTATAAAAAAAACAACTATAAAAGGACACTATAAAAGATATAGGAACTTACGACCGACTCTTTTTTGTTTGCAATATGATAGACATAAACCTATCAACAGACACAAATTTCACTCTCATCAAACAATCCAAGCAAGTGAATAAACAACACAAAAATGACAGTGTAAAAGATATAGGAACTTACAAACCTCTCCTTTTTTTCTTTCAATATGATAGATGTAAACTATCTCAATAGACCTAGATATCACCCTCATCAAACAATCTAAGCAAATGAATAAACAACGAGAAATGAGAATTAGGGACTATATATGCATAATGTCCTCGTTAAAACAACACATGTAGACAAAAAGACTAGGTGTGAAGACATGACTATGTCAAAGAACATTAGAAAGGCATGAAATATTTTGCAATAGCAACAAAACATTAGGAATTCATTAAATTATAAAATGGTAGTGTAAAAGATATAGGAACTTACAAACGTGTTGTTTTTCACTTCCAATACATAAGACATAAATCCTATTAACACAAACAGATTTTACCCGCATCAAACAATCTCAACAAATGAATAAACAATACAAAAAATGACAATGTAAAAGATATAGGAACTTACAAATGTCTCCTTTTTCGCTTCCAATATGATAGATATAAACCCTCTCAATAGATCATATTATTCAATAAATGAGAATGTGAAGAATGAGGGCAATGAATCATTTATTTTGCATCTATCAGCAAAGGAAAATGGGAAATCGAATGGAGAACACAATTATTACATGTGGAGGCAACAATCTCTAATGAATTTGAACAACCGAGTAGAGGAGAGAAGATACATTGACAATTGGGTGGTAACACTTGCTTTTCCCTGCGAAGATTGAGTTACCACAGGTAATAGGGTAGCTACTAGTATGTGGCAAGGCTCTCTGTGAAAGCATTTATTTGCATTAGAGCTCCCCATGTTGGTTCAAAACCTATCTAAGAAGGAAAGCAAACCAAATAAACTTCTTTCCAATTCCCCCCATTTTGAAATTGAAGGAAATTGGTCTTTTACTCTCTAAATTTGCATCCAAGACGGTAGACATAAACTTGTCAATAGACGGAGTTTTGAGTGTCATCAAACAATCTGAGCAAATCAATAAACAAGACAACAATTACAATGTAGAAGATATAGAAATTTATAGATGCTTGCTTTTTTTTCCTTTCCAATACGATAGGCAAGATGGTAGACATAAACACTGTCAAAAAACAAAGATCCAAGCGTCGTCAAACAATCTAAACAAGTCAATTAACAAGATGAAAATTGCAATGTAAAAGATATAGGAACTTATAGATGCCTCCTATTTTGTTTTCAATATGATGGATATAGACTATGTCAATAGATACAAATTTTGTCCTCGTCATCCAATCCAAGCAAATGAATAAACACCACAAATTATCCTTTGCTCAAGAGAGTTAAAACTTTATACCATAAGCTATTTTTGACACTTGCATTTCAATCTATTGACAATAAATGAAAATTATGGACTATATATGCACAAGGTCATCATTAAAATGCTATGCATAGACAGTAATAGCAAGTGCATGAACACAACTATATCAAAGAGAATTAGGAAGCCATGAAATATTTTCAATAGCAAGAAAATATTAGGAATTGATTTTTTCTTTTTAATCTGAAAATGATTACAAAAATGACAAAGTGTATTGATGAAATGTTTGTCATAGCAAATTGACCCATAAAATGCAGGCATGTAAAGAACTATAAAATGACATTGTAAAAGATATAGCGACTCACTACCGTCTCATTTTTTGTTCCCAACATGATAGACATAAACCCTATCAGCAGACACAGACTAGATGCTCATCACACAATCTAAGCAAGTGAATAAATAATGCAAAAATGACAGTATAGAAGAAATCAAAACTTACAATTGGCTTGTTTTTTGCTTCCAACACAAAAGGCATAAACCCAGGTGTCAAAAGACAAAGATTTGACCCTCATCAAATAATCTGAGCAAGTGAATAAACAATGCAAAACTGACAGTGTAAAATATATAGGAACTTACACATGCATCCTTTTTTGCTTCCAATAAAACAGATATAAACTCTCTCAATCTAGACACATTTGACTCACGTCAAAAAACTTGAGCAAATGAATAAAAAATGTAAATAATCATTTTCTCAACAGATCCAAAACTTCACACCATAAGCCATTAATGACACCTGCACTTCAGTCTATTTACAATAAATGAAAATTAGGGAGTATACATGCCCAATGGCCTTGTTAAAATGCCATGTGTGAGAAAAAACACTGGATGCAAAGGCAAGACTATATCAAAGAACATTACAAAGCCATGAAGTATTTGCAATAGCAACAAAACATTTCGAGTTGATTAATTTTTTTCCTTTCTAATGTTGATAATAATATGCAAATAGAAAGATACAAAACCATGAGGAAAATATAGGAAGAGTGCTCAAGTTAGAAGATCAAATGTATAAGTAGTGGGTGTAACATAATGTTGTTGTCAACGTACATTAATTAATGTCATATGAAAAGTTACAAATAATAGTAAGCATGAATGAAAAGACATGACTACATCAAAGAACATTAGAAAGCCATGAAATATTTCCAAAAGCAACAAAACAATAGGCATTGATTAAATTTGTCCTTTTCTTGTGCCAAAAATAATTTGCAATAGAATAGAGCCCATTACAAATGCAAAGATGTGTAAAAATATAAAACGACTATGTAAAAGATATAGGAACTTACAAATGCCCTATTTTTCGCTTCCAAGATGATGAACATAAACCTTGTTGATAGAGACATATTTCGCCCCCATCAAACAATCTAAACAAATGAATAAACAACACAAAAAATGATAGTGTAAAAGATATGGGAACTTACAAATGCCTCCTTTTTCATTTGCAATACAATAGATATAAACCCTCTGAATAGAGAGAGATTTCAACCTCATGAAACAATGCATTGACTCTCTTAATAGACCATATCACCCATACAATAGATATAAATCCTCTTGATAGGCCATATTACAGAACGAATGACTTTGAGAATCCATAGGACTTGTTAGGTCAACAATGTTGGTGAAATGAGAGTTGTGAAGATACAAAATGTACATATTGTAGCTTTCATGGATCTGGATACCTCATGCTGGTTCAAAACCCGCTTGAGAAGTCTGGTAAACTAGATCAACTTCTTTCTAATTCTCTCCATTTTGAATTTGAAGGACATTGGTCTTTTACTTTGTAATTTTATTTCCAAGATGCTAGACATAAACCCTGTCAACAGTCATAGATTCTAGTCTCTTCAAACAATCCGAGCAAGTGAATAAACAATGCAAAAATTACAATATAAAAGACATAGGAATTTACAAATGCATGCTTTTTTTATTCCAATATGATGGATAGAAAATTTTTCAATAGACAAAGATTTCATGCTCATCAAACAATCTCAACAAATGAATAAACAATTCACATAATCCTTTGCTCAAGAGACTGAAAAAATTTACACTTGTAAGTCATTAATGACACCTATACTTGAGTCTATTCATAATAGATGAAAAATAGGGACCAATGAATTGAGGTATAGCAAATAAACTAAGCAAAAGCAAATAAATTGATCAATTTTGGTATCAATCTTGTTATATTCTTGAAGTTCATGTATGGTTTGAGCCTAGACACATGTATGTGTACACATAGACACATATACATAAATATATGTGTTAATGCAATAGCAACCTTGGAATCTCTAAGCATATTCTGGTTTATCAATCCATAAACAACAAAAAATTTGTAGAGTAAAAGGGTATTATGCTTTATCCATTTGGTGCAAGAAACCAAAGGACTTGATGTGCAACATCCGACAACAAAAGGATATTATGCTATATATGTGTACTGCAAAAAGTGAAACCACAAAGTGCAATATGCATGAAAATTTTGTTTTCTCAATTCCTAAGGGGTGGGAGTTTTGCAATGTCCAAGGCAATTTCACTGTCTCAACACATAACTAGCAACAATGTTCCAAGGTTCATGGAGACTATGCTTTATCAAATTCTTGAAACAAAACTATATTTGCAAAATTAAAGTTTTCGTTGTTATGATTAAAAACATAAGTGAAGCTTTCAAACATGGAATTTGTTGACCAATTAGTAGTAACTGGAACAGAGTAGCCATGACCATCCTGTCAAAGATTTGTTCTCTATCACACTTGATTTCTGTAGCAAAACAGTGTCCATTACAAGTAATTCAATGCAAATGATCAAGTTCTTTTATGTATAACCGCAAGCATAAGTGAAATATTGATTGAAATATGCAATTACCAACTACACAGGATATCTTTGATGAATGACAGTGTAATAATATACAAAGAGAAGATAAGAATAATGGATAAAATAGAAATTAGTACACTAGTTATGATTCTAAAAATCCAATGCTTATAATTGTAATCTAGTAGGTTTTTTATACTTAGCCAGAATAATTTTCTTTCCCAAAAAATAGGCTATGATTATATAAAATACCGATAAAAAATAGAGTCAACTTGTAAATTTAGAAAATAACACCTCATAAACTTCATCTCCTATGTATTCATGTATGTAACAGATGATCTCAGTAAGGACCGCTACCTAAGAACAACAAAGCACTAATCAATCTTAATAATAAATAGAAAATTTGTACAACAATGCATTCCAATTTCAAATTTAGAAAACAATACCTCATAAAATTCATCTCCCATGTGTTCATGTATACAACAAATGATCTCATTAAGGACCACTACCTAAGAACAACAAAGCACCTATCAATCTTAATAATAAATAGAAAATTTGTACAACAATGCATTCCAATTTCTAACACTCAACATTAGTATGAGTTTTAGACAAGGGGTATGAAATACTATGGACAACGACACCTATCCACAAAAAAATTTGTAGTTAAGGCACGTGTATAGCAACAAAACATTAGCAATAACTAAGCCTATCACAATTTTCTATAAAGCAATGAGACACTCATGCATTCATCTGGAGTCGTGGTGGAAATTTTTTTTTTCCAATCCTAATGTTTCTAATATTTTCACCGTGCTCATTCCAATTAGTGTGTTCCTTGCAAATCGTGTTGACAATGTTAATTTTTTTCCATGCTAATGTTTTTGAGATTATTTTATTAAAAGGAAATTTAGGCCCTTTCTTTGCAATTTTGTCATTGGATGTCACGATTTTCCTGGGGGTTTTGTGTTTTTTGTTGTGATAGGTCAAAATTAGGTGGTAGAAAACGAGCAGCAAACAAAGTAATGCAAATACCTCCGAAGACAACCTACACCTCAAGATTAGCCTAGTTGGAATAAACACAAAATAAAAACAACAAACAAAACCTTCTACCTTGTGTTGAATCGATTATTTGGTTGGCCCTTCGATCTTTGGTGTTGTATGCTCCTTGGATAGCAAGATGCAAGCTAGATGGTGATATGAAGATGGATGCAAGTGGGTGCAAGCATGAAAATGGCTAAGTATGGATTCTAGAAATTTTTTGCAAGAGTTTGGCTACAATGCATGATCTCCCTAAAATGAGAGAAAAGAGGGAGTATTTATAGAGATTTTGAAAATCTCTAGGGAAATGGACGGTCAATATTGAACCACCAAGATTAAGATGTAGGGCTAAAGTGAGTTGAGAACTCATAAGCCTTCACATCTTGACATGTGGCAAGTGATATGGCTTAAAAAGGGTGATGCGTACATGAGGTGGAGGGATAGTACATGACATGGAAAGGGTACATAGTACCTTGGGATTGAAACAAGATCTCCTCATAAATGAGGTACTTGTCCCCATGTGGGTGAGAGGACATAGGAATAAAAATTCCTAAAATATTCTCATAGGGATGAGATAAGGGATTTAAAATTCCTTTAAATGCATTGGGGGATTAAATGTGAATTAAAAATTCACATGGGGAATGGAGATGCCTTGTTCAACAGGAGAAAACTTTTAATGAAGTTGACTAAGGACACATGCCATAAATGATATGGGGATTAGAGATGACCTAATTAGGTGATTAAGGTTGTGCAAGTACTTGATTAGACTAATTAAGGACTCATTAGAGGCAAGTGGGAAATTATGGAGGATGGGACCCTAATGATGATTAGGGGTGTGCACATCTTAATCATAAATTAATTATGACTAAGAAAGAGGGTTAGATTGCTAAGAGGGATTAGAGGCCAACTTGCAAAAGTTGGAGGACGTGACAATGGCAGAGAAAATAGGGAATTTAAAAGTAAATTTAAAATTCCCAAAGGATAATATGAATAAATTAAATAAAGTGATGGATTTATTTAATTTAGAGAGGAAATGAGGGGAAATTATTTATTAAATTAAATATTTTAGAAAACCTTATACAAGATACACAATATTAATTAAATGAATGATTGAATTAATATCGGCGAAGAGGATGATCTCAGAAGAGTAAAGGGATGATTAAGAAGATGACTTTGACCATATGGAAGTGGTCAAATTTGGATGTCTATATTTTGCATCTCTTTGAAACACTATATTAGGATAATAGGGTTTCAAAGAAAATAAAACATAGATGACTCTATATGAGAAGTGACTAGAGACGAGATGCCCCAACATGGGAGAGACTATGAGCTACCCAAATAGAGGAGAATTAAAGGAGATGCCCCGGTCTCTCAAGGGGAGGCTTATGATAGAAGATTGGGAGAGAATGGTAGGGTATGCCTCCTCGAGAAGGGGACGGGGACGAAAAGGGGGGCCTCGGGCAACTTCTCGAAAGGAGGAAGTGGTATATGTCGATGGAAAGAGCATGACAAATCGAGAAGATTGACTCTTTGAATGGAGGAAAATGAGTTTGCGGTGTGGATTTGGTGGCCCTAGGAAGATAAGGGGGGATGGAATTAGTTGAGAGGAAAAAAAGTTTAAATAAAAGGAAAAAATTCCTTTTAGGTAAAAAGTGAAAAAAAGGGGGGGAAAAAGCTATAAAAGGTAAGTGAGGGGGTTATTTCTCCTCATTTGGATAGTTGTTAAGTGAGGAGAGGAGGAAGAAGAAAAGAGCAGACAAGGAGGAGACACAATGCTAGAATATGATTCAGACATCATTCACCAGAGGGATGAGAGACGACGATTTTTCAAGGATTGTGTCGTGCCACATCAGGTGAGTTTGAAACCCCATTTGGCGATTATGTTCAATTTGGCTAATTTTTTCAAAAAAAAAAATGGGTTTGATGAGGGGGGATACGAAATGGGTTAGCAGGAAAAAAAAAGATTTAGAGTGTTTTGTCATTTTGTGTTGGTTGAAGAAAGGGTGAAGGGAAGGGTAGGATGGGGGAGGGGGAAGTGAGCTTGTCGAGCCTGACGCAGGCAGGTCTGCCCATGCAGGTGGGCAGGTCTGCCCGAGCGCAAGCTGGTTCGCCCATCCGGGTGGGTGGGTTTGCCCGAGCATGGGTGGGTCCACCTGTGCCCGAGTGGCGGGTCGGCCCCGGCCAGGTGGAGTGCCCACAGGCAGCCCGGGTAGGTCCGCCTACGCCCGGGCAGAGTGCTGCCTAAGTGGCTTGGGCGGGTCCGCTCAGGCTCGGGTCGGGTCGTGCCCAGGCGGAGCGCTGCCCAAGTGGCTCAGGGGGGTTCGCCCGGGCTCAAGGTAGGTCCACTCGCAAGCTCGGGCGGGTCAGCTCGGGCTCGGGGCAGGTCTACCTGCGAGCTCGGGCGGGTCCGCCTGGGCTCGAGGGTGGGTCCGCCCACGAGCTTGAGCGGGTTCGCCTAAGGGGCTAGGGCAAAGCCGAGAAGATCAAGAAAGAATCAAAAAGGCTGGAGAAGTTTCAAGGGAAATCCTGGGGTCGGGGAGGGGAGGTTTTAAAACCATAGGACAAGACGACATGAGGAAAAAAAATGTAACTGACAAGTTGTTGTGGTAATGGATGCAGAAAGTGGAGAGTTTGCATACATGAGAAAGGCGGTCCCAGGTTTTAGCGAGATGTACAACATGGATGACGAGTGTTGAGCACCAGAGACTAACAGAGGCAGGATTATTCCATATGCTTACATATCCGACGATGAAGGCCCACAGGGCTATGTTGACTACCTTGATAAAGCACTGGGACTCAGAGACATCGACATTTCACCTACTGACTGGAGAGATGATGGTGACCTTAGAGGATGCTTAGTGGATTTTGAGGCTTCCCATAGCAGGGCTTGCAGTTAGCGAGTGTTGGTTAGAGGACAAGGCATTGGATGAGTCTATGCGCGTTGTTTTTGGCAGCGACGATCTACCGGTGCAGCGGTGGCAATTGGATGTGGATAGGATGTTGTCATGCAGGGTACCCATTTTGTCCCTATACTTAGCAGGACTGATTAGCGGGATCTTGGTGCCAGACCAGAGTAGTCAATTCTTGTATCTTAGATTTGTTGAGGTGATTCGACATATCATTGAGGGCCAAGAGGGGCAGTTCATGTGGGGGACATGCATGCTGGCGCAGTTGTACCGGGACATGCATCGGGTATGCTATCGGAGGGCACTGAGCGTGGCCCATGTGACACTACTACAAGTTTGGGCGTGGGAGCACATCAGGGTGACTAGACTGATCGTGCACAGATTGGAAGAGCAGGATGATAGAGACGTCGTGACCTGGGGGTGGGGGATAGAGGCAGGGGCAATACTGCGGTATCAGGATGTGAGAGATGTGGATGTGTGGAGGAGACAGTTAGATGATGTGCAAGAGGAGGAGATAGTGTGGCGTCCCTATATGTTGCGGCGCTTCAGGGGCTAAAGGGATGATGAGGAGGCACACAGTGATTACTTCATGCGTTGTTATATTGTTGGGCATATTTTGATTATAGTGGAGCTACATAGACCCGATCGGGTGACACGACAGTTTGGAGTGAGGCAGGATATTCCTGTGGGTCAGGTGATATTCTGACGACTGTCATGGGAGCGGCCATGGGGGGCTCTATTGAGCCTAGAGGCAGTGTGGGAGGAGGTGGAGACATTACAGTTTAGGCCATACCTCGACAGGCGGGAGGGCCCGAGGGATGCAGGAGTGACATATTGATACCGACAGTGGTTCAGGCGACATCCACCGCCACAGATTACCCCAGTAGTGCCGATTGAGGGAGCACTAGGGTTTGGGTCAGAGGATGAGAGGTGGTTGAGGGCAGTAGGACTAGCACCCCAAGGATGACAGAGAAGAAGTCAGGTGAGGGGAGGACAATAGGCGGTGGGAGCAGTCTGTTAGGGTTAGAGATGGCAGATATCTAACAATTAAATGCAGATTTAAATAATAAACAGAGAAACTAAAACATACACAGAATAAATCATAACACAGAGAATTTAACGTGGTTCACCCAATCTGGGCTACATCCACCAAACCGCAGCCATCCAATACTTTTATTATCCAGTGCAAAACCTATTACAATCTTGTGAATAATCGCTTTTTTCCTCATATGTAACCCCCATCCCAACCCCTTTTAACAAGCTTTTAGAAGCTTTAATTAGGGTTTTACAATGTCGTTTCTTTCAGATTTTTCCTCACCGATGACGCCAAAAAATGGCAAAATTTTCTCGGGGGCGCAACCCCGCTTCTCAGGGGCTGCAACCCCCAAACCCTCGCCCGGGGCCCAGCCCGACCCCGGACCCCGGCGAGGACAGGGGGCCAGGGTGTACAGTATACCATGGGCTATACAGTATAGCATGATCAGTCACCACATACCAACACAGTCAAGGAACCAGCCAGGGCAGCCAGGAGGAGGAGAGAGGAGGCTATTGGAGCAGCTGAGGATTTAGTTAGGGTAGCCAGGAGGAGGAGACGACGACACAGATTTAGAGGGGATGGAGAAGAGAGGAGAGGGGAGGAGGCTGAGACTAGCAGAGCACAAGAGACACATGAGGCAGACATGGCTACAAGGGGGATCAACGATAAAGACAGGAGGGGGTGAGGCTAGCAAAGCATAGGAGAGACATGAGGCAGACATGGCTACAGGGGGGATCAATGACAGAGATAGGAGGGTGAGGCCAGTAGAGCACATGAGAGATATGAGGCAGACATGGCTATAGGGGGGATCAACGACAAAGATAGGAGGAGGGTGAGGCCAGCAGGGCATAGGAGAGAATGATAGGGAGAGATGGATCCCCCTCAGTGATTGACGTGGATGCGATGGAGGCGTCAGCGGAGAGTGAGGGGTATGAGCCGCGAGAGATGGATATTGACACAGATGTGTATGACCTCTAACCACTATTGACATTACCACCCAGAGGAGAGGACCCCGTAGTGGTACTGAGAGGGATAGTAGAGAGACTGTGCCTTAGCGAGCAGCGGTTACGACAAACAAAAGCAGAGCGATGTAGATTAGAGGCCGCATTGAGCGAGCTACATACACAATTCACCTAGAGTGAGAGAGATTGTTTAGATTTGGGCACACTGGTGTCAAAGGCAGAGCAGAGGTTGACGAGGGAGAGAGATGAGGCATGGGATGAGGTAGTGGACCTACGAGCAGAGATAGAGGGATTACGAGTGGAGGTGGTCAGGGAGCATGAAGAGGGAGATGTCGTGAGATGGGAGCGAAATGGCTTAGTGGCAGAGGTGATGGTATGACAGGCTGTCAGAGGAGGGACAGGGCAAGAGCCATCAGAGACTGGGACAGGGACTGTCGTGGATACCAAGGATATGTAGAGACAGCTGCATCGGTTATGGAGAGAGAGGGCATATTGGCACCGGAAGCGGGCCGAGCTGAGAGACAAAGTGGATTGTCTAGAGCAGATAGTTGGGGACATGGGGCAGATGTAGTAGAGGGAGGAAGAGACACAAAGAGAGATGCGCCTGCTGCGATCAGAGGTAGATGTGGCACAGGTACAGGTGTAGGTCTTAGAGGGAGACAGAGATTTGGCACAAGCACGTGCACAGCCGGCTGAGAGTGATAGGTTGGTGGCAAAGTCAGAGGTTCAGTCTCTCCAGAGAGAGGGATGTAGCAGTATCACAGGTGTCAGGTCTGTGACGGGAGCGAGACTCTACCAAGTCGAGACTGCAGGCACTTCAGAGGCTCATGGATGTAGCAAAGGCTCGGGCACAGGCCACACAAAGAGAGAGGGATGTCGCAGAGATATGGATGCACATGTTGCAGGGTGAGCAGGATGCAGCAGTGGTGCAGTGGCAGTCAGCGCAGGCTAGTGCTGTGATAGGGGCAGACACACAGGGGTTACAGGGGGAGAGGGATGTTGTGGTGGCTAGGGCAGTGGTTGCTGAGGAGACGAGAGATCGGGTTCAAGCAAAGATGGCACAGTTACGACGGTCCTAGAAGGCCTAGTAGCAAGAGAGGAGATCGATCTCGAGAGATCAAGATAGATACCACCAGGAGCAGAATTTCGCTTGGGTTTAGGTTGCTGAGTGAGAGGAGAATGCGAGGGAGGCATGATTTTGGATGGTTGCCTACTACCATGCAGTTCTAGACCCGACCCAGCGGCTGTTCCAGTATACTCGATAGACACCCCAGATGCCAGCGCCGTCACAGTCGTTGGGGACATGGACCAGAGGTTACAATGATTCACCAAGTGGCACCCCAGGTAGGAGATCAGTACCTGATTCACCACAAAGATCAGATGTGGGTAGCTCATTCGGGAGATGACAGGATACCTAGTTTTCACAGATGCAGGGTGGAATGTGTAGCACTTATCGACAGAGATCAGAGATGCTCTACATCTCTGGATTGTTATTTATTTGATGATGTATGAGGGCTATGTGACAGACATATGATGGATTTTGATGTATGATGGACATATGATGTACATTGTATTACTTTGATTATGATATGGGACTGTCCTTAGTGACAATATGCAACATGTTTCCTTTTATGATGGGTGCTCCAGTTTATGTATGCACATGTATATGATGTTTCCTACTTATGTATATGGATACTTTGATATGTTTATGCACGTGTTTTATGATACTACATGCTTACATGGATGTATGAGTTGATTTATTTATGCACATGCTTATGGATGATTGGGTTTACGTATTTATGGACTATGGATGATCTTATTGATGCTGATACTCACATGGTGATATGATGTATGCATATGTTATATCTATGATGACTTATGTGGATGGATGCCTAATTGATTTATTGACATGTATGCATATGTGTATGATGGATTATGTATGAATATTTTATATATGCAGGATGTGATGTATTATGAGTTTAACACTTTGTGATGTAGGTGGCGATGTATGTGTGGTTAACAGACTGAACGTAATATGTGATAATGTGTATGTAATTTATAGTGAATTAACAATGAAAGGAAATAAAACATGGGCATAAGTGCCAATAAGAACTAACATGATAATGGAAGATGGGTAGGTAGTGATGGTGAAAATGGGTGTAATTTGTCATCTGTCAAGAACTATCAGTATCCTAAGAAGAATGGGGGAGAGCGGGATGAAAGTACTTACACAACCAAAATCATAGGATGAATGCAATGCAACAGATGATAAAATGCAATCCTAATATGAGTTGCCATCCTTGGAGCACTAATTTTTGCTATAGCATAAGATACTGGATACCCTGATATGTAAGACCAAAGTGGGTTGGAATCCAATGCATGAAACAAACACAACAAACAGAAAGGCTACCCCAACACCCCAAGGTCATGATGACTTTGGTCGGGCCAGGTATTAGGATAACCATAAGCACACCAGGATGCACCAGCGTAATGCAAGACCCCAGGGATCTTGGTGGATGCTACGTGGGACAACCAAGAAGACATCAAACAAGAAAAGATCAAAACAAACTCATATGTTGACTAGTCAAAGCACACCATGATATGATGGATCAAGGCGACCATGACAAGTGTTGTTAGTGAGCTCAAACGACAAATAAACTCCAAAATGTCAAAAGATCACAATCAATGTCAAAACGCCCTTTGCCATAGGATCAAGGTAATGGATGGTATTGAGGAGGTCTGCTAGGAAGGATGCATCCTGTTGAGACCGATGATGGATACTAAACTAGAATGACCCAGTTCGACGCCATATATTTTTCATTAACCAAATCTCTTGATAATAGGGGAGTTTAATTGTGAATGACAAGCTAAACAAGGACACAGACTGACATACCCTATAGACCTAAGGGCTTGGGGGCCGATCAAAGATTAGCCTTGCCTATGTGAAAGCGTAGAGCCCTCGTAGTTCTTGAAAAGACCATGGATAAAGTAGAAAAAGGATGATGAAGGCAAATGATATACAACCTACATATGATGGTCAAAATATCGCGGGGGTAGATCAAATGATCAGCCCCACCCACGTGACAGTGTAGGGGCAACGTAGTCCGATCGACAACACAACATGATGAGATCTAGCTGAAGAACGACACGATGGAGGATCCTATGTGATGACATAGATATAAGCTTAGGGTGGGATACATAAAAGCTCAGGATGGGGGGATAGGTTAGACGGGTCGTCCAATGCTCAATCAAAGTATACCAAGTGGCCAAGGATGGGATGGGTGAGGACGATGGGGCAGATGAAAGCATAAAATAACTAGGATGCTAGGTAGATAATGATTAAGCCCTCTACGGATGACACCTATTACCAGGTTTTCACCATCCATACTTATCCAAGGCACCACCAAAAGGTGGCTTTCACCATAGGATGAACTTATTTCTCTTTACTATTTTTGGATTTTTTTTTCTGATTTTTTTTGGTGTGTTTTTAATAGGTGGGGTTACCAAGCAGACTTAGGCATAGAACTTCTTCAGATGCAATATGTTGATGGGTTTGTCAAGGGGGTCTCCTTCAAGAGTAGTCAACCTATAGGCCCCGGATCCATATTTGGCGGCTATGATAGAAGGCCCCAACCAGTTTGTTTCAAATTTTCCCTTCTTGTCTCGGTCATACTGAGTACACTGATTCTCTTTGAGGACGAGATCACCCTCCTGAAACTGTCGAGGATGAATTTTCTTGTTGTAGTGGCGCTTAAGGTGGTTCTGGTATGCTTGCAGGTGATCGTAAGCTTTGATTCTTCTTTCATTGAGTAACTCTAGTTGTGTAAGCTGTGCCACATGAGCATCCTCCTCACTGATAAGATTTTTGAGGGAAATTCTCAGTGATGGGATTTCAACTTCAATTGGCAAGATGGCTTCGACGCCATATACTAAAGAATAGGGAGTGGCCCCTATAGGGGTGCGGATGGAGGTGCTGTATGCCCAGAGGGCGGGATGAATATGGAGGTGCCAATCTCGACCAGTGCTATTAACCACCTTTTTAAGGATGTGGATGAGGGTCTTGTTGGTAGCTTTTGCATGACCATTACCTTGGGGGTAATAAGGCATTGACCAACGATGCTGGATATGAAAAGTGTCGCAGAGGTGTTTAATGGCTTGATTTTTGAAGGGTTTTCCATTATCAGAAAGGATGGTGGATGGGATACCATATCTGCAGAGGATATGGCAAAGGATGAACTTCGAGATCTGAATACCGGTGATCTGTGAGAGTGGCATTTCTTCCACCCACTTAGTGAAGTACTGAGTGGCAGTAATTATGAATGTATGGTCATTAGATGATGGTGGGTGAATCTTTCCAATCAAGTCAAAACCTCATTAGGAGAATGGCCAGGGTGTCAAAAGGGGTTGAAGGTCCTACACTGGAGCATGAATCAAATATGCATGTTGTTGGCAAGGAAGGCACTTCTTCACAAATTCACAAGCATCATGTTCTAATGTAGGCCAATAATATCCTACCTGGAGAATCCTTTTGGCCAAAGCCATACCATTTGAATGAGCCCCGAAGACACCACCATGTACTTACATTAGTGTAGTATGGGCTTCAACCTCATTCAGACATCTAAGGAGGATTCCATCATACCCGCGATGATAAAGCATATCATCGATGATGATGAATCGTGAAGAGCGATAAATGAAGGATTTATGTTGATTGCGTGTAAGATCTAAGGGTATAATATTATCATGGGGATAGGTATATATATCTTGATACCAGGAGGAGGCAGGACCTACGATATCGCACACCATATCAACATCAGGAATATCATATGCTGGGATTAAAAGTTGTTCGACTAAGAACTCACATTCCGTCCAATCTCTAAGCATGTCAATGAGGGAACCAATAGTAGCCATTGCATTTGCTACTTTATTCTGTACCTGAGGAATTTGGTCAAATTGTATGAAGGTGAAATATTTCTTGAAATCATCCACCATGCGCTTATAGGGTAGCAGCTTATCATCCTTTGTGAGGAATTCATCATTAACTTGCTTGATGACTAATAATGAATCACCAAAGACTTTCAGGTGAGTTATATGCCACTGTTTTGCAATTCAGAGGCCGGTGAGGAGGGCTTTGTATTTTGTGATGTTGTTAGAACATGGGAATGCTATCCTGAATGATTTTGGAATGTAGTCACCTTGAGGGGTAATTAATAAAATCCCCGCGCTTGATCCATTATGTGTGTATGAACCATCAAAATACAACGTCCAAGCTAGTGCTTCTGTAACTGTGTAGACTTCTTCGTCTGGGAATTCGGTGTCTAGAGGGTAAGCATCTACTAATGGTGCCTTAGCCAACTGATCAACTATGACTTGTCCCTTTATGGCTTTCTGCTCCACATACTCTATGTCAAATTCACTTAGGAGCATGACCCACTTGGCCATATGGCCAATCAGAGTGGTTCTAGATGACAAATACTTTAGTGGATCAATTTTAGCAATTAATTTGACTGGATGGCTGAGCATGTAATGTCAGAATTTCTGTGTACTGAAGACTAGTGCAAGGCAGGCCTTTTCCATTGGAGAGTAGTTTAATTCATAATCAACCAATGTCTGACTAATGTAATAGATCACCCTCTCTTTCGATGATTCATCATGTTGTGCCAATAATGCCCTGAGTGCGACTAGAGTGGCAGAGATATACAACAGGAGGGGTTTCCCTGGAATGCGTGGCATCAAGATCGGAGGATGAGCTAAGTATTCTGTGATCTTATCGAAACCTATTTGACACTGTTGGTTCCATCAAAAGGTGGAATCTTTCTTCAGGAGATGAGTGAATGGCTAGCACTTATCCGTGAGCTAGGCTATGAACTGACAGATGGATTGCATCTTCCTTTGGAGGCTTCTTAACTGTTTCAGATTATGTGGGGGTGGCATATCCAGAATAGCCTTCACCTTGGCGGGGTCAACTTCAATACCTCTTCGGGAGACTATAAACCCCAACAATTTTCCTGACATAACCTCGAAGACACATTTTTTGGATTTAGCCGCAACTTGTACTGCTCCAACCGTTCAAAGATCTTTTTTAGGATGGTAGGATGTTCCGCTTGTGTCCTATATTTTACTAATAAGTCATCGACGTGATTCTCCATGATGATATGGATAAGGTCATGGAAGATGACCGTCATTTCCCTCTAGTATGTTGCCCCCACATTTTTGAAACCAAAGGGCATAACATTGTAACAGAAAGTACCCCATGGTGTTGTGAAGGTGGTCTTATGTTGGTCCTTAGGTGCAATTTGAATATGATTATAACCAGAGAAGCCATCCATAAGGGATAGCATCTCATGTCCCGCTGTGAGGTCCACCAACATGTCAATGTCAGGGAGAGGGAAGTTGTCTTTTGGACAAGCCTTGTTAAGATCCATGAAGTCTGTACAGATCCGAATGTCTCCATTTGGTTTGGCAACTGGTACTATATTGGAGATCCACTTAGAGTAGTCAATTGGTCTAATAAAACCCGCATCTAGTAACTTCTCTGATTCCTTCTTGACTAATAATGCAACCTGCGGATGCATCTTGCAGAGCTTCTATTTGACAGGCCTGATGTCTGGGTGAACGTCTAGATGATGAACCACTAAGGCGGGGTCTAAGCCCGACATGTTAGAATATGACCAAGCAAAGTTAATGATTCCCTCTTGGAGTAGCTGCATAATGACTGGATACTCTTGCACTGAGAGTGACTTGGCTACATAGGTGATCTTAGGATTTTCAGCAGTAACCAGATTAACCTCTTGAGTCTCTTCGATAAGAATAGATGATCGGGCAGATAACTGAGTTCCTACAAGGGGAAGATGAACATCTCCATCCTCTAGCGCCTCCTTGAGGTTTTCACCATCAGATGCGTCATTTATTTTTACTTTTTCAAGGTTAGGAAGCGCCTCAGGGAGGTTTTCACTAGATGACCGCTTTTTATTTTTCTTATTCTTATTTTTGCGACTGGAGTGTTCATATTCCTCCAATCCCATGAGGTTGACATATGTATCCGTAGACATGTTGACTGGTCAAGCCCGGATGGGCAGACTCGCCCACGCTCGGGCGAACTTGCCCACCCGCATGGGCGGACCCACCCGTGTCGGGCTCGACAAGCGCACTTCTCCCTCCCCTATCCCACCCTTCCCGTCACCCTTTCTTCAACCAAGACAAAATGGAAAAACACCCTATATCTTTTTTTTCCTGCTAACCCATTTCGTATCCCCCCCTCATCAAACCCATATTTTTGTTTTTTAAAAAAATTAGCCAAATTGAACAAAATCACCAAATGGGGTTTCAAACTCACCTGACATGGCACAACACACTCCTCGAAAAATCATCGTCTCTCATCCCCCTAGTTAATGATGTCCGAATCATATTTTGGCATTGTGTCTCCTTCTTGTCTACTCTTTTCTTCTTCCTCCTCTCCTCACTTGACAGCTGTCCAAATGAGGAGAAATAACCCCCTCACTTACCTTTTATAGCTTTTTCCCTCCCTTTTTTCACTTTTTACCTAAAAGGATTTTTTTCCTTTTATTTAAACTTTTTTCCCTCTCAACTAATTCCATCCCTCCTTATCTTCTCGAGGCCACCAAATCCACACTGTAAACTCGTTTTCCTCCGTTCAAGCGTCAATCTTTTCGATTTGTTGTGCTCTTTCCATCGACATATACCACTTCCTCCTTTCGAGAAGTTGCCCAGGGCCCCCCTTTTCGTCCCCGTCCCCTTCTCAAGGAGGCATACCCTACCATTCTCTCCCAATATTCCGTCATAAGCCTCTCCTTGCGAGAGTGGGGCATCTCCTTTAATTCTCCTCTATTTGGGTAACTCATAGTCTCTCCCATGCTGGGGCATCTCGTCTCTAGTCACTTCTTCCATAGAGTCGTCTGTGTTTTATTTTCTTTGAAACCCTATTATCCTAATAATGTTTCAAAGAGGAGAAAAATGTAGACATCCAAATTTTACCACTTCCATATGGTCAAAGTCATCTTCTTAATCATCCCTTTACTCTTTTGAGATCATCCTTTTCGCCGATATTAATTAAATCATTCATTTAATTAATATTGTGTATCTTGCATAAGGTTTTCTAAAGTATTTAATTTAATAAATACTTTTCCCCATTTTCCTCTCTAAATTAAATAAATCCATCCCTTTATTTAATTTAGTCATATTATCCTTTGGGAATTTTAAATTTACTTTTAAATTCCCTATTGTCTCTCTCATTGTCACATCCTCCAAATTTTGCAAGTTGGCCTCTAATCCCTCTTAGCAATCTAACCCTCTTTCGTAGTCATAATTAATTTATGATTAAGATGTGCACACCCCTAATCATCATTAGGGTCCCATCCTCCATAATTTCCCACTTACCTCTAATGAGTCATTAATTAGTCTAATCAAGTACTTGCACAACCTTAATCACCTAATTAGGCCATCTCTAATCCCCATATCATTTATGGAATGTGTCCTTAGTCAACTTCATTAAAAACTTTCTCCTTTTGAACAAAGCATCTCCATTCCCCATGTGAATTTTTAATTCACATTTAGTTCCCCAATGCATTTAAAAGAATTTTAAATCCCTTCTCTCATCCCTATGAGAATATTTGAGGAATTTTTAATTCCCCACATGTCCTCTCACCCACATGGGTACAAGTACCTCCTTTATGAGGAGATCTTGTTCCAATCCCAAGGTACTATGTACCCTTTCCATGTCATGTACTATCCCTCCACCTCATGTACACATCACCCTTTTTAAGCCATATCACTTGCCACATGTCAAGATGTGAGGGCTTGTGAGTTCTCAACTCACCTTAGCCCTACATCTTAATCTTGGTGGCTCAATATTGACCATCCATTTCCCTAGAGATTTCTAAAATATTTATAAATACCCCCTCTTTTCTCTCATTTTAAAGAGATCATGCATTGTAGCCAAACTTTTGCAAAATTTTCCTAGAATCCATACTTAGTCACTTTCATGCTTGCACCCACTTGCATCCATCTTCATATCACCATCTAGTTTGCATCTTGCCATCCAAGGAGCATACAACACCAAAGATCAAAGGGCCAACCAAATAATTGATTCGACACAAGGTAAAAGGTTTTGTTGTTTTTATTTTGTGTTGATTCCAACTAGACTAATTTTGAGGTGTAGGTTGTTTTTGGAGGTATTTGCATTACTTTGTTTGCTGCTCATTTTCTACCACCTAATTTCGACCTATCACGCATACGTATGGTGGATTACTCCTCTGGTATGTCTTGCAATGAGCCATTGTCCATGGCGACACTATTGGAAGTATTAGACGATGTTGCAAGACCTTTCTGCTTTGTATCATATCCGATGCCTATGTTTTTTGGCAACTTTGGTGTATTAATGGGTTGCAACCGCCCTGTTCTTCTTTACCTAGGCCCCTACCTTGGTAGTTATACTTTTCTGCAAACTTAACTGACCAAGGATATGCTTCTTGAAAATATTCTTTTAGAGGGGGATCTAGTTGGGGTTCCTCTCGGTATACCCATTGACTTATATTCTCCTCTGGTGCATCTATCTTGATACTAGGGGACCTGAAAGTGGTGGTAGGAATGTTTTTACCACTGAAGGTGACAGTCTTGTCTTCTTTTGGAGTAGCATGTGAGGGTTGGCCATACTCATGTGGTGATGATGGCATGGTTGCTACATTAATAGTAGTATGCATTTTGTATTCACCACACCCTTTGTCAATGATCTAGACTTTTGTGACTATGGCATCAGTGATGGAAGATGGAGTGGTCATCGTGGTGGAGGGTGGATTAGCAGATGATGACCGAGATGCCCCCATTTTGATCCTAGGACAATAATGTAAATGGGGAAATGAGGCCTCGAAAGTGCGACAATATTCAAATGGCTGGGGATCAACATAGATGGTGACTTCGTACCCATTGACTAGGAATTTTTGGCACTGATGGTATGTGGAAGGGATGGCTTGCATAGCATGGAGCCATGGGCGGCCGATGAGGAGATTATATGGCAAGTCTAGATCAAGGACATGACAAGTAGTGTACTGAACCACGGGTCCCACCTGGATAGGAAGACTAATAATTCCTTCCGAATTCCTTTCTACATTATCATAGGCCTTGATTGTGATGATCTGATTACTTAAATCTGCTTGAGTATACCCCACCTATTTTATGAATTTTAGGGTACACAAATTGAGGGCAGAGAGATTATCTACCAAGACCCTTTTTATATTGTGACGGGCGA
Organism: Sequoia sempervirens; assembly: GCA_007258455.2. NCBI lineage: Eukaryota > Viridiplantae > Streptophyta > Pinopsida > Cupressales > Cupressaceae > Sequoia > Sequoia sempervirens. Next base: position 1,012,454,567 of record VDFB02281492.1, on the reverse strand, counting down.
CCACGACTTCGATATGCAAGGGGCGATTATGATTGACATCGATGTTTGGCATGTCGTTTTGGCTGAAGTGCAGTTGATGAGATAAAGCCAGGTGACCTACCAAAGCTTGGAATCGTGTAGGATCGATGTCATTAGGAACATGGGTTTCCTGTAGGGCTCTATTGAGGATTTCTTGATAAATAGGAGAAGACTTAAGCAAATCCAAAATGGAGATGTGAGCAGGGGTCTTTCCTAAGTGATCAAGGATATTGTACTGGGAGCTCACAGGAGTTGATTGGGCGGGTGCAGAGGCTGCAAGGACAGTGATGTGGGCTCACCATGTAGTAACAACACACTGAGGGTCTTTGGCCTTGACATGTATCATGGATACACAGAGTTCTACCTGCTCAATGTAATGAATAATACCCTCATAATTGAGGGGTACATTCTTATAACTCACGTTATTTGTGCTATTGTCCTGGAGATTACCATTGGAGGTGCTTGGGCCTTTATTATGATTTGGAAAGGCATTTTGATATATCTGCAATTGAGCATTGGACGACGAAGCTTGACTAGGGTCAACCTTGATATCACCTCGATCATGAGATCTTGGACGTAGTTTTTTAGACCTTAACACTTATTCAAAGGGTGTCCTTTGATTTTATGGAACTCGCAATATTCATTTTCCCTAAACCATGTAGGCTTGGGCTTGGATTCGTCAAGTGGCTTGGTGATAGGATACGTGATTGGATAATTGATCTGTAGCAATTTATGGAAGACAACACTCAGGGGTTCTCCTAGTTGAGCATACTGACATTTAGCATTCCCCTGGTTGTTCTGATTTGACTGTTGAGGACAAGGTGCCCCCTGTGGTACAGATATGGCATTAGGTACAGATGGTTGTTGTCTCTTAGATGTATTAGCCACTTGGTCATGTTTAGTATCAGTGATGCCGTCATTTACTGCATTCTTGTTCTTGTTCCAAAAACATGGCTTGTCATTGAATTACCTTTCTTTATCCTGGTTATATATTTTGATGTGCCCTTTGGCAACAAGGGCACGTTCAAGGATAGGTCCCTTCTCCACTAGCTTCGCGAATATGGTGACACAATGTAACCTAAAGTTATGAGCCATGTTGGGATGAGAGTTCTCCACGAAGAGGGTGACCATGTTCTTCTCTCTTAGAGGGGTCTTCATTCGGCTTGCTAATGCATGCCACCTTTGAAGATAGCTAGCAAAGGTTTCCCCCTCCAGTTGTTTCTCCTTGAGGAGATCGAGGGTGCTAGTGTCCTCCAAATTAAAGAAGTAGGAGACAAATTTTTTTGATAGATCCGCAAAATATTTTATGGACCCTTTTCGAGGGTCATGAACCAATATAGGGAAATTCCTGTCAAACTCCACATAAATAGGCGCAAGAGATAATTGTCGTTTTGCATAACTTCTTGATATTGGGAGTAAAAATCCTATAAGTGGGCCTTAGGATCCTTGCTCCCCCTATATCTGTCGAATTTTGGTATTTCAAAATGTTTAGGGAAGGGGATCAATGAGATGGAGGGATTGAATGGATATGGGCATATGTCCTTGAATTTGAATGATTGTTTGCTAGTCCTTGCCTGAAGATCTCTCAAAGCAGCTTTAATTTCTAGCAAATCTGAGTTGACTAGTGGTTGATTGGATGCATATGGATGGTAAGGTGGCAGAGGATCCTGCTGAGAGAGCGTCAAATTGTTTAGGTACAGATTCAGATGTTGGAGTGATGACATCCCTTATTGGTATGCCGAGGGATTTTGTGGATACATGGGTTGTTGTTGCAAGGTATAATATGGATTCGTTTGGCAAAGATGCAAGGTGGATTGTTGAGGCACTTGGCTATGATGTGGTGGATTGACCTGTTGATATTGGGGGAGTTGCTATGATTGTTGGGGGGGCGCATAAATTGGTTGCTGCTGGGACTATTGTTGGTAATAAGGATACTGTAGTGGGTGCTGATGTGATGTGAGATGTTGCGTGGACCAAGACGACGTGTTGTACTGTGCTTGAGCTCACGGTCGTAGGATGGATGTGAGGAAAGGAGATATAGTCTGAGTGGGAGGTCGGGACAGATTGCTTTGTGGCTGATACGATGGTTGTTGCGAGGAAAATAATAGTTGTTGTTGTTGGGGCGGCTGAGATAGCATAGGGGGATTTTGCAAGGGGGTTGTTGGGTACCGAAAGGAACATTTGGAGGGGGTAGATTAGATTGAGGGGATGCATATGAAGGTGATAGTTGGTTTAGGGCCCCAAAAGTTGGAGGCAATGTAGTGAAAGGGCTGCCCCCAGTGTTGACAGGAGGCGAATTCGAAGGGGGTGGTGTTGGCAGCATCGGTGGTTGTGGTTGCGGGATGTTTTGTGGCATACCAAAGGCAAAAAGATCATTGGGGTTAGTGGTTTGAGGTGTCCCTATGACTGAGATTGCGGGATGCGGGGGATTTCCCACAGGATACAAAATAGCGTTGCCGAATTCTGGTTGATGCCAACCTTCTGCGGATGGAACATTGGAGACGTATGAACTACTTGGTACATTGTCTGAACCATGGGGTATATTAGGTGCTGAACTGCCATACTTAAAGAGGTCAATACCTAATGGCAGTTTGACACCCTTGTCAATTAAGTGAGCCAAGATTTCTTCGCCATGTTTTTCAAGAAGTTGATCTGTCATTTGCACATTTACTAGGTTACTAAAGTGTTCCTCAAACGTAACCTCAGGTTGAATGACCATGTTTTCATCCCTCGGGGGTGATGTGTTTTGACCATCGATGTTGGATTGTGATGACGTTCCATTGTGTGGGTCGTGAGGGATGTTCGCACTGTTATTGGGGTCTTGTGAGGCATTGGCTGTGTTATTCGGATCTTGAGGAATATGTGGTTGGGATTGTTGTTTAACCATTTTCCTTGTTTGTGACCAGGTCTGAACAGGCATGCAAGATGATATGATGGATTAGGATGACCTTGGTGATGACAATATTGACTTGATTTGATGATTGATTAGCTAGAAGGGATGTGGCTTGACAGGATTGGTTTGATTGGATGATGGATTAGCCGCCGAGGCTAAGGCTCGATGAGATTGATTTGATTTGACTGAGGTGGACTGGGTTGATCGGTAGATGATAAGTCGATTTGGACTGGATGATGATCCAATTTGGATTGACGATTGATTAGGGCGAATTATAGTGATCGCAATCTGAGACCCAGTTCAAGAGTGGTCCTTGGTAATGCTAGGTGTTGATCAATTGAACAAGGGGAGGATGTATGATAACGACATCGAATCCAACTTGAGATAGAAGTGGATTGATTGCACTGACAAAGATGACCAACTTAGGATGGATGGCGATCCGAAGTTGGTTTTTGATGGATGATGATTAGAGGTGAACACCTAGGTCAATTCAGATAACTACTCTAACAGGGTTTCAATGGGATACCGCTAGTTCGAAACGTGGAAATGATAACCAAAATGTGGGTTCTGAATGGGTGAAAAGACGCATGAGCTAAAGGAATGAACATTTTAGGCTGATGAATGGATTCTCAAAACGAGTGGCTGGATGTTCGTGATGAGAAGATGAATGATCAAGATGGCAGAGTGATGGTCTCGAATAACGAAGTGGATACAAAAAAGTTGATCAATCAAGGGTCAGGTTCGCCCAAGGAGCAAGAACTGATCAAATTTGGTCCAAACATTCCTGAAACAAGTTGGTGAATGGGTCAAGTCCACCCAAGGAGAAAAAGTTGGTCGAAATCCACCAAAATAGGCTCCAAAGGACTGGTTTTTAGGTCAGGTCCGCCCCTGGATGAGGGCAAGTCCACCCAAGGAGAAAAAAATGATCAAATTAGCTCTAAATAGGCCTGAAACAGGTTGGTGAATAGGTCAAGTCTGCCCCTGGGTGAGGGAAAGTCCACCCAAGGAGCAAAAGTTGGTCAAAATCCACCAAAATAGGCTCCAAAGGACTGGTTTGAAGGTCCAGTCCGCCCCTAGATGAGGCAAATTCCGCCCAAGGAGCAAAAACTAATCAAATTAGCTCAAAATAGGCTTGAAATAGGTTGGTGAATAGGTCAAGTCTGCCCCTGGGTGAGGGGAAGTCCACCCAAGGAGCAAAAGTTGGTCAAAATCCACCAAAACAGGCTCTAAATGACTGGTTTTTAGGTCAGGTCCACCCCTAGATGAGGGAAAGTCCCCCAAGGAGAAAAAGTTGGTCAAAAATGACCAAAACAGGCTCTAAAAGGACTGTTAATAGGGTAGGTCCGCCCCTAGATGAGGGCAAGTCCACCCAAGGAGCAAAAGTTGGTCAAAATCCACCAAAACAGGCTCCAAAGGACTGGTTTCTTGGTTAGGTCTGCCCCTGGATGAGGGAAAGTCCACCCAAGGAGGGTTTAACTTGACTTTTGACAAAAAAGACCAAGGAAAAGGACTGAAAACACAATATTCATCAATCAAAAGGCTATGGCAAAGTGAAAGAAATCAGACAATCACTGGTTTCGCACAAAGAAGACAAATCAGACAATCACAAGCCTAAGTCTAGTAGAGAGGAAATGGTCAACAAAGTCCTCTAATCTAGGATAAACATGGTTACTAGGGAGTCCTCGATATTCACCCAGTATGTGAGGCCCAAATCGGGAACACCAACCCGTTACAAGCGTGAGTCAGGAACCTAGAAGGCTCAGACCAACTCTTCACATCATCCCAATGCTTTGCCAATTACAACGTGGTTGGATTGAGGTACAACTTTCGCTCTCCCCCCTTTATATACTCTGCTGGTACGCGTGGTTGGAATCATCCCTTGGGGTGATGAAATCCCCAAGCAGGTCCCACTAAGAAAAGTAAAATAGGTAGACTCAAAAGACATGGTAAGCTATGATTTCTCGCCACCTAGGATCACCGAATGGCACAAGGGGATTGGATACGTCAAATAGCTCACCCAAAAACACAACATACAAGGTTGATTGACACTTTTTAATTAAAATATGTTCTTAATTAGGGAGTAAGAACCCTTAAAATAGCCAAAAAATCGCTAAAAAACTAAAATTTTACCTTTTGAAAAAAGCTGTCTAGGGCAAATCCAGCTATCTGTGAAGGAAAATCTAGCTATCAGTTAGGTCGGGTTTGCCTGTGTGTTAGGTCAGGTCCGCCCCTCCATGGAAAAGTTCCAAAAAATGATTTCTGCAGTCTAGGGAGGGCAGGTCCGCCCCTGGAGAGGGTCAAGTCCACCTATGGAGGGCGGGTCCGCCTGTCTGTTAGGTCGGGTCCGCCCCTCTGTGAATTTTTTTCAAAAACCATTTTCTAGAATATGGGGAGGGCAGGTCCACCCCTGGAGAGGGTTAGGTCCACCTGTGGAGGGGGGGTCCACCTATTTGTTAGGTCAGGTCCGCCCCTCTGTAACCTATACTTGCAAAAAGTTTAAAAAATAGAAAACATAAAAGCAAGAGACCCATTTGTGGGTCCCACTGGGTGTGCCAGAAATGTGATAGGTCAAAATTAAGTGGTAGAAAATGAGCAACAAATAAAGTAATGCAAATACCTCCAAAAACAACCTACACCTCAAAATTAGTCTAGTTGGAATCAACACAAAATAAAAACAACAAACAAAACCTTTTACCTTGTGTTGAATCAATTATTTGGTTGGCCCCTCGATCTTTGGTGTTGTATGCTCCTTAAATGGAAAGATGCAAGCTAGATGGTGATATGAAGATAGATGCAAGTGGGTGCAAGCATGAAAATGACTAAATATGGATTCTAGGAAAATTTTTCAAAATTTTGGCTACAATGTATGATCTCCCTAAAATGAGAGAAAAGACGGGGTATTTATAGATATTTTGGAAATATCTAGGGAAATAGATGGTCCATATTGAGCCACTAAGATTAAGATGTAGAGCTAAGGTGAGTTGAGAACTCACAAGCCGTCACATCTTGACATGTGGCAAGTGATATGGCTTAAAAAAAATGATGTGTATATGAGGTGGAGGGATAGTACATGACATGGAGAGGGTACATAGTACTTTGGGATTGGGACAAGATCTCCTCATAAAGGAGGTACTTGTCCCCATGTGGGTGAGAGGACATGTGGGGAATTAAATTTTTTTCAAATATTCTCATAGGGATGAGATAAGGGATTTAAAATTCCTTTAAATGCATTGGGGGATTAAATGTGAATTAAAAATTCACATGGGGAATGGAGATGCCTTGTTCAAAAGGAGAAAGTTTTTAATGAAGTTGACTAAGGACACATTCCATAAATGATATGGGGATTAGAGATGACCTAATTAGGTGATTAAGGTTGTGCAAGTACTTGATTAGACTAATTAAGGACTCATTAGAGGCAAGTGGGAAATTATGGAGGATGGGACCCTAATGATGATCAGGGGTGTGCACATTTTAATCATAAATTAATTTTGACTAAGAAAGAGGGTTAGATTGCTAAGAGGGATTAGAGGCCAACTTGCAAAAGTTGGAGGATGTGACAATGGGAGAGAAAATAGGGAATTTAAAAGTAAATTTAAAATTCCCAAAGGATAATATGAATAAATTAAATAAAGTGATGGATTTATTTAATTTAGAGAGGAAATGGGGGAAAAATATTTATTAAATTAAATACTTTAGAAAACCTTATGCAAGATACACAATATTAATTAAATGAATGATTTAATTAGTATCGGCGAAGAGGATGATCTCAGAAGAGTAAAGGGATGATTAAGAAGACGACTTTGACCATATGGAAGTGGTCAAATTTGGATGTCTACATTTGTAATAAATTTAATTATTCTAATTAAATTAAGGAATTCTTAATGTTTTGTTGCTATTGGAAATATTTAATGACTTTGTAATATTCTTTGATATATTTGTGTCTTCGCCCGCACTGTTTCTCTTGACCCATGGCCTTTTAATGTGGACATTTTGCATTTACTATTTGCATATTTTTATTTATTGTGAATAGATTGAAGAGCACAAATCATTTATGGCTTATGGTGTCAAGTTTTAAGTCCATCGAGCAAATGATTATTTGCAGTATTTATTCATTTGTTGTGATTACATACATGATGTACATTCATGAAAACATCCACGACACATCAAGCATATCTTGAATAGATATACATCTTTCAATGTCTATCACTGTTTCATGAATACACAATTTGTTTGGATAGAAAAAATACAAAACCCTAACCAAAATATTAAAATCCGATTGGGAAATTGTAAAAATAGACGTTAACCCATAAAAACACTCATCAATAAGGAACAACAAAGACTAAACCGTTACAAAAATGTAAAAAAAATCAATTGAGAAGGTAAAATATGTGTCTATTGAGAGAGTTTATGCCTATTGTATTGGAAGCAAAAAATGAGGTGTTTGTAAGTTCCTATATCTTTTACAGTGTCGTTTTATAGTTTTTTACATCTCTACATTTAATGGGTTAATGTCTACTCTTCCCTATCTTTCAGTGCTTTTATGGGTTAGTCTCTTTTATTGAGTTAAAGACCTAACACCATGATTCATTAATGTTCACTTCTCTGGTTGCCATGATTAACAATGGAACTAATCTTTTTTTTGCAAGTTCTATTTGCATAAAATCATTTCATCAATTTGTAATGTCTTCATAACACTTCTGTTGAAGATGTCTATTTTCATTGTTAAAATGGAATCTTAGGTGTTTTTTTTTGTAAATTTCTCATTGGCATCAAATATTTTGGCCATTGTTTTCTATTTTCCAAATTGTAAATTATTGTTGGGATGAAGAAATGGGAAAATTTCATCCATTTCTAATTTCTTGCTGCTTTAGACATATTTTCACTGTGAAAATTTGTGGTGGGTCGCATTGTTGATAGTAGTTAACATGTTCGATTGGAAATTTGAATACATCTTTACATAGATTTTATTTAGTATTAAGATTTATATGTGCATTCATAATAGAAGCACTAGCTTACTGCTACAAGACAATCAAAAGATGTAGTTGGTAAACTCAAAAAACACATTAACCAAATAGGATTTCAGTGCTTGTGATTTTAGCTACCTGTTTGAGATAGAGTTTTCCAATGCTTGAGGAAGCAACAACAATGAATAGATTCATGTAAGAAGGAGAAATATGTCCCATAGTATATAGCACTGTCATAACCATGAGTCCAAAAGTGGAAACAATTGCCAAGTGAGGTAACACATTGTCTCTTGCATCCATCATTATTCATCAACCCCCAGGCAACATTAAAATAAAAGTTGAAAGAATGTCTACTACACTTCACATAGATTGCATCAACTTCATTAGATAAAATCCAAGAAGCATATGTCCATAACACATAGTAAGTATGAATTGTACTATAATCATAGAATATTATCCCAAATAATTATGAATTGTAATCTAATACTAAATCCATGCATTGGGAAAACCTAGAAAGCTTGATTAGATAAATTCTAGGTTTGTAACACTACATTCATAATCTTGTAAGAAGCACAAGAAGAATGAATGAGAAAAAAGGGGAAAAAATACCGCATTGTTCATTTTAACTTTAATCTTAATCTTCATACTTCATACTTCATACAATTCAGGGAACATTTAAAAATTAATATATAACACGAAACAATAAAAAATGTTACTCACATATTAGTTGAAATTTTCAATGCTTACCTCTACTTCCCCACTAGTGGACACTATGGTAGATGCAAATGCTTGTGCAATTCTAGTTTCCTTATATGTGATCAACTACAAAACTAGTTCAAAGATAAGGTTACAAACATATGCTATAATGCATTAACTAGAAGTGTTAAGGCTTAAAGGAAATGGCATTGCAATTTACCTAGAGGATAATTTATCAAGCTAGTCAACCACATGGAGGAAATAATAGTTAGGTTTTTTATCAATATATTTAACTATCAATACTTATTTTTGTCCTAAAATTAAGAAATTCTAAATCCATATGAAGTTGTAATGAAATGAACATTCCAGAAAAAACAAAAACAAAAGGAATGATAATGAGCGGGATATGGGAGAATTTAGAGCATTGAATGAACCTTGGTCTCCAAATTAGGTGTTTGTTAGTCTGAGTAAATGCGGAGGGATGTGTAAGGCAAGTTTCCCAATAGAGGTAACAAAGGAGATAGTGAGCTATTCTTGCTCTAAAGTGGTCATTTAGGGTGGGGAAAGAATGTAATTATATACGTCTATTGCTTACTCAACAACACATTCTCTCTTTTGCAATACACTAGATTGAATGAGCGAAATCCAAAAAAAAAGCATCAATACAATCAAGGGTTCTACCCTGAACATAAATCTGGATTTGAATTTCTACTTTTTGATTAGTTCAACTTATTCAGGCATAGTGCATTCTTTTTCTACCATAATGTTCTCTTCACTTTGCCACACCAGGCCTCTCTTTCTCCACATTTCTCTCCAATATTTGCAGACAACACTTCCCTGAAACAACAACCTTATTATATATACAATTACAATTACATGTATATATATACATAAACAATTACATATGCATATATATATACATATACATATACATATATATACATATACAATTACATATGCATATATATGTATATATATACACATATACATATACAACAGAAATAATCCTTTACTTGGCATACTTAAAACTTCACACCATAAGTCATTAATGACGGTTGCATTTAATGATGACTGCATTTTAGTCTATTCATGTAATAAACGAAAATGTGCTAATATTAAATGCACAATGTTCTTGCTAAAACACCACGTGTCGACATAAACTGTAGTGTCCCTCTAGTTTCGACACTCTGTTTAATTTGATTCTGCTTGTTAGATGCTTTAGTTCATTATGATACTATGTTGTTTCTTATTAGATATGACTTGGATACTATGTTGTGTTGTGTTTCGTGGATGATACATTGACTTCCTAATTATCTGGTTGTGTTCGTGTGATGATACTGATATAGACACGTACATGATATGGTTTATTTGCTTATGACTTTTCATGTGGATATCATGTTGAGGTGATTGCTTATGATTTATCTTGCTCATCTGTGTCGGTGGAGAAGACAGTGTAGCATTACTCATTCGTGAGTACCCTGCTACGCTGTAATTATTCTTCATAGTGTGTTTTTTGACATAAGTATATATGTTTTAACGTTGATGTTTCCTACAGATACATGTACTAGGTAACGGCTCCACCTGCTTGACAGGTCTGAGCGTACCCTAATGCAATAAAATTATGTTGTTCTAGAGGTACTGACAGGTCCTTATTGAACCACCGTTCTTTATCGAGTGAGTATCTATTTGTTACCCCTCTTTGTTGTTCAGTTTGTTCTGTTGTGTCATGTTTGTTTGTTATGTTTTTGTTTGAGAATTTAATATTTTAATGTTCAATGAATATTTGTTAATGAATTAATAAATGGTTATGGTTATGTTTGTGATTTAATTTATTAATTTAAATTAAATAAGTTATCAAATTTAAAAGTGAAAGTTATTTCTTTGTAAATGTTTTTAATTAAAATACATATTGCTGATTTATTTGTGCAAACTGGAATTATGAGGAAATAGATATTTTAAAGAAAAGATATTTTTGACAAGATATGAATCTTTGATTTCAAGTTGTAAATCTGATTTGATATTAAAGGTGGAAGTTGAACTAATTGATCTATTTTTGAATGCATAATGATCTAGCAGTTAAGTTATTATGATTGAGAGATAATGGAATCCATGAATATCTTTTGGGGGTTGCAATTTACATTCACGAGAAGAATCTAGAAAAACTTTCACGACAATAGTTTTTAGAGAATTTTGCATGGCAATTGTTTCAGAAAAACTTTTATTTTAGATATTGTTTGCAAGCATAAATTTGGAGCTGGTTGTCTTGGGATATTTCGTCAAAATCTGGTGAATTTTCGCAGCATTCGCAGAAGCTACAAAAATTGTTTCAGCTCAGTTTTCAATATTTACCATGTTTTCTCCTTTTAAAGTTCTAGTAAGTTTCTTTTGAATTAGCTTCGTGGTAAAGAATATTTTACTAAATCTGCATATACAAGAGAGAATAATCAGAACAAGCATTTAAATTCTGTAGAAAATACAGTTAAATAATGAAGTTAAATACTAGGAATTATAATTTTATTATATATATATTAGAATTCAATCTTGGATCTCCTCTCATTAAATACTATTCTATAGAAACCTTTAGTTCAAAAAAAAATTATAAACTGAAATATTGCCTTGAGTTAAAACTTTTTTTTTCATGACTTTATATGCTACCTGTCGCTTAACAATATTTGGGTCTAAATGCTCATAGAGCAGCACATCTTAGGTTTGTTATGATTGTTCACTCACCCCTTACAATCACAGTGAAGATAATTGAATTTTGCGCCTTCTCTTACTCTGCATTCTGGTATACCTTCATACATGTATTTATACATGCTAAGTCTGTAGAATTGGGCATAATCTTCTCTGATTCAGAAATTCCCTTAATTATTTGATATGTGCGTTTTCTGTTCTTAATGCATGACTATTCTTTAAGATTGGCTTCTTCTAGTCAAAGGCGTTGCCCTTTACAATACTATAGTTAATATCTAATGGATTCTTTTACGAATAATTTTTTTATTTATACTGATTCCATCTGTAAAGCAACCCCGATCGAATTTCTCTCTGTTTAGAATGAATTATATGATTTGAAATGTGTCTGTTGTAAAATCATATGCATCTTATGATATTTCTCCATATGTTATGTAATGTCAACCTTTAACTGCATATCGCCATAGTTTTATCGCCCTCTTAAATCTGTGTCTTTGTTTGGAGTCATATGTTACAGATTTGTAGTAGGTGTCTGAAATGAAAACTCCTCTTATCTTGTATAATCCTTTATCACTATAATAGAGAAACGCCAATGAAGTAGCCA
>VDFB02281492.1:1012385512-1012431455 GCA_007258455.2 Sequoia sempervirens | reverse complement strand
ATCAATCATTCTCTAGCAACTCAACACAGTTAATGATATAACTTGACTTTCATTTCTCAAATAGAAATCCACATATTGCCATCACTAGTTGTCACTGGAACTTAGGCATAACTAAGATACAAAGATGGATTTAGATTATCTTACTTCCAAATTTCAAGATATAAGTGCACAGAGATGTCATCTTGACCTAGAACCGTCAATCTCTGAAAATCCAACCAATCACATTATATTCCACGAAGTCATGACTACATTATCACAAAAATCATAATTTCCAAGAGTTGTGTTATTCCTTAGATAGTGACTGTTGAAAGCATAGAAAGCATGACCTCCAACTATATAGTCAACACATCTAAGTCCCACATGAATATTCCAAAACAATCTACAATAATTCATCTATAATATTGGTCTTACCCATAACACCCAGTTTGAAACATCATAGAGTGAATTAGCATTAGCATGCTAGGTTTTGGAATTAGAAATAATAATAGACATCTAAGTCTAAATTCAATCAAGTTTTGATATGCCAAAATAGTATTTTTGAGCGAATGTAATGATGACAGCTCAATTCTTTAGGAACATGCAAATAACAGATTTTGACTCTTAGACACTAGGAGAAATTTTGGAAAGAACCATTGACACTATAATTTGAGGTTTATGTTTTGAGATTTGTCATAGGCAAGAACACATTTGTTCTAATAAAGAGTAATTTGTTCTATTCATTTTGGACAAGATCATAATGCACAATCAAATCCATAACACACATGATCTATCCCACACTCATAGAAACAATGGCCATGCAAGGATCGACCTTGTAACCTACAAAATTGATCTGGTGAACTTTGTTTTGTGTGACCAAATTCAGTTCTATATTTAATATCTTCTAACCAATAAGAACTAGTGATATAAAAAATATCTTGAGTAGATCATTTCATCCAAGGCACTTCTTCTCCTAAGTCATTTTTCTTGATTAGAATAGCTCTACATCCATGATAAAAGATCAAGGACATCAATATTAGGTATACATGTATCTTAGATAAATTTGATACACATCAAGGCAAATTTGTTACATAAGTCTATTTTAAGTTACATTGTGGGCCCATAACCCACAAATCCCAAAATCATTTTCACCTCTTAAACTTTGGAAAAAAATTGATGTCGCTTAAATGAATTAGGTGGAATAAAACAATACTTTTCTAGATATGAAAATCATCTTAGTGTCAAACATGGGGATATGTCAAGTTTTTACAAGAGGAGTGACAACCACCAATTGATTTGGAAGTTGAACAAGAATTGGATATTAGTGTAAATCTATAAATTTAAGTTCTTCTATTAAGTGTTTGTGGGTGATAATTGTTGCTATGAATTCTAAGATTTTTGTGCATCTTTTATTTTATTGTACTTGTTATTGGACTTGATCAATCCAATAATTTTGTACTTGAGTATTATAAATATATACTTAGAAGGTTATAACATGTCATTAATTACCTATGAGTCTATGACAAGGTCATATATATTGAAAGATGTTTTGACTAGGTTAAGTGTTACAAACACCCTATAAACTATTTTATATTACATCCTCATTAGATTCAAACTTGCCTCAAAACTTTGTTTGCATGTGTATGTGAAATGAAATATACTTTAAGGGAAATGGTGTACTTGTTTCCATTTGATTGTTAAGGAAAGAGGACACAACCTGTAGTAAAGGACACCTAGATCCTTCTACTCAAATCAAAATTGGTTTTGCACAAAGGAGTGGGATCTTGATATTCACAACACTCCCATAATTCATCGTGATGAAGGATGCAACACTTTTTTTATCATTCTAGATTTCAACAATGGTAATCAAGAGTTTGTATTCATTGCCCAAGATCTTGTGGTAATGAAATGAGAGAAAACTTGTCTCAAATAATAGGTCTTGCCAATTTCCAACTCTTGGTTTGTTGTTGAGAGTTACTGGAAAATAGAAATACATGAGCCAGAAGAATATTGGACAATAAATCATCCTCATACTTTAGAGGATGGTATTAACCTTATCAGTAGTCAAGTTAAGGTAAGTATACTAACCATAAATGGCATACTCGCAAAAAACTAGCCAAGTAAAATCGACGGCGAGTTTTAACACCATTTACTCGTCGAGTTTTTGACAAGTACTCGCCGATTTACTCGCAGAAAACTCGCCAAGTAAAACTGACGGCAAGTTTTAGCGCCATTTACTCACCGAGTTTTTGACAAGTTCTCGCCAAGTACTTGCCAAAACTCAATGAGTTTGACAACAAAAACTCTCCATATACATCAAAAATGCAAAACATGAAAGAAAAAAAGTCAAAAAGTTCACGATGTTGCCCTATAAATGCATGAACACCCCTCACACTTCCTTACATAGCACTTAGAGAGCAAATATTCTTCATAAAAATGTGTCGAATACTTAATTTCTCCTTTAAGTGATAAAATTGTGAAATAAGCATGCATCATGAAGGTTTGTGTGGTTTCAAGGGCCTTAATTTTTGCTTTGTAGCAAGGGCACTGCCCCTTGACCCCGCTAAGGGCATTGCCCCCAAACCCCCACAAGGGGTGTTGCCCCTTGACACCATTGGAGGCATTGCTCCTAGACCCCCACAAGGGGTGCTACCCCTCGACCCCATTGGGGGCGTTGCCCCCAAACCCTCACAAGGGGCACCACCCCTCGACCCCATTGAGATCTCCACTCCTAGACCCCCACTAGTTATTGGGATCTCTTTTAGTATAAGAAATTTGATTACAATGAGGGGGTTTGGGAGTGTAGTGGAGGTTGGAATCAACAACTTAGACATTATCTTTATCACTATCATAAAATTATTGATTATCCCCAAATTTTCACTAGACTACAATGGTGTGCAAAGAGTAGAACGTCTCCCCAGGTTTTCACTAGACTAGGATAGAGAAAGATGTCAAACGTTGTAATATGTAATTTATGAATTATGATGATGATTTTCAAAGACAATCATCATAAATGAAAAGATTATTGATATTCATAATTACTTGTTTACAAGAGGAGACGAAAGCTCCTTATATAGAAAATTACAAGACGATGTTTCTAAAACGAAACCATCGTAAACTAAAGAAAACTAAAACAGAAATCAGAAAGATGCTAAAACAAACGAAAGTGTAACTAAAGTTACCACAAACTAACTAAATCTAAGATGACCATTAATATTACATTTAATATTTTAATACCCTCCCTTAATGGTCATCGTACAAACAAAAACTAAGTCTACCCATAACCTTTTGGAAACATATCATCAGTGATTGATAACTGGAGAAGCATAACCACCACGCAATTACAGATCCTTTCCCGCAGAAAAATCAAATCAGGACACCAGCACTCGAAAACTGTGAGCTTCCTCTGCTTCTAAGTAGTAACTTTTTCACATTGACCCTTTGCGTACTTTCCAACATGACATTGGACAAAGACGCCATCCCTCCCATTTTCCAAAGCACGAAAAACGAGGTAACTCTACGATCAGCTGGCTCAAACTGTGGACAATCAATTGGCACAACGCACGATTTTTCAAAAATTATCTTAAAAAAAGGCTCAATAACAGTAAGATTTTTCAAAAAAACCTTACAAAACTTTGAAAAAGTAAAAGACTTTTTCAAAAAAAATCCTCCAAAAACTACAAAATTTTTATAGAAATTTTTTTCAAAAACTCTTTAAAATCTTCAGGTACACAATTTTTTGTTGAGAAAAAAATCGCCCAAAAAACTGATATATAAACCCTAGTAGCAACCCACAATTTTTTAGATAGGAAAAAATCGTCAAAAAAAACTCTTCATAAAACAACACTTAGTAAATTTTTTCAGAAAAAAAATTGAAAAACACTATGCAGAATTTTTATTTCTCCCAAAAAAAAACTGTCAGAACTGGCTCAAAAAAGAATCGATCCTTCAGGCTGCCATGAAACTTTAAAAAAGAACCACAAACCCACGAATTCAAAAAGAACACGATTTTACTTGAAATTCTTCACAAAAAATTCCTCTGATTTTCACAAAAAATTGGCTCACAAATTCTTTTAAAAAAAATTCTTCAATTTTTAAAAAAATCTCTAATGTTGAGCCTAAGCTTTGATACCATGAAAAGATAATCGATATTCATAATTACTTGTTTACAATGTTAGAATATTATATTCTTAGTGTTTAATGGTCAATGTTATTTTGTATTAAGTTAGTTTAGTTTTACTGTTTCTACAGTAATAGGTAGATAGAGTTGGTCATTTCATTAAATGACTACAGTGTTATGTATTTCCTTTTTATTGTAATCTTCTTTTTTCTGTTAATAAATGAATGCTTTACCATTTTCATACAAGAGGAGACGAAAGCTCCTTACATAGAAAATTACAAGACGATGTTTCTAAAACGAAATCATCGTAAACTAAAGTAAACTAAAACAGAAATCAAAAAGAAACTAAAACAAATGAAAGTGTAACTAAAGTTACTAAAAATTAACTAAAGCTAAGATGACCATTAATATTACATTTAATATTTTAATAATAAATTCATATAAGTTGTCAGGTAACTATTGTATTGGGATTTCACATGATGATGTGATTTTGTACTCAATTTGTATTCAAATGAATCAAATTTAATAGAAAACGCGTTTGTACTCATTTATGAACTCAATGGATACATCTTGTCAATAAATTTTGCCAAAAAATGTTTTTCTAAAATAATTTAAGCAATTTTTTAAGTTCCCAAGTTTTTGGTCGAGTTTTTGTTGAGAAGAAATTTTTGGACCTACCAAGTTTTTGCCCAATCCAAGTTTTCCAACTATGATACTAACAACTACTCCCCATTGACATCATTGTAGTATAGAGTCAAACATAGCCAAGACAATCATCAGTAGCTATAGAGTTTCCAATTCCTAATTTGATGGAAACAAAAAACTCCTCTCCACAATTCACAAATCACAGACAATATTTTGCTAAAAATTTAAAAATCACTCAAATAATGGTTGCAGCCAAACATTTGTTACATTTATTAAAGACAATCAACCTCAATTACATCCACATTCACCCAAATCCTCATTCGATGAATACAGAGACTCTTAGCACACAACAGCATAAAACTATATTATTTTACTCATCAATTCAATGATTATAACACTACAAAAACAAATTGAATCTTCTATGCATATCACATCAGCACTCTTTCCTCTTCATCACGAGCCCCATGTTCTCATTTTGTACTTATTTTACTTATTTGTATGCTTTCATTGTACACATTCAATCCTACATTTCATTCAAACGCAGCCTCCACTCCTCCTTTATCTATTCTTGTCCCCTTATTTCCACACCCTTCACACTATCTTCCATGTTGGCTAAACCCCTCACTCTTCAATGCATACTTAATCTACAATCCCACTTTGTTTTGTTTGTTTCCTTTAATATTTCTTCACCTTGCCTGCGCCTTATTTGATTGAAGTTCTTTTTATTTTCTATCACCCCTGTCATTTACTACCTTAGCATTCATACATATACCTCTTCAATACTGTGCACCCCTCACCTCCTTTATCTATTCTTGTCCCCTTATTTCCACACCCTTCACACTAATCTTCCATGCTGGCTAAACCCCTCACTCTTCAATGCATACTTAATCTACAATCCCACTTTGTTTTGTTTGTTTCCTTTAATATTCTTCACCTTGCCTGTGCCTTATTTGATTGAAGTTCTTTTTATTTTCTATCATCCCTGTCATTTACTACCTTAGCATTCATACATATACCTCTTCAATACTGTGCGCCCCTCACACAACTAGCATCTGCCTCTTCAGGTTTTGTTAAAGAAAATCAAATCTTCCATGTAAGGGTGCGGCCAAGCTATTTGTTTGGTCTGCAAAAACAATTCACCCTTTGCGTCTCCCCTTCTATTCTCCACAATTGCGCCTTTTGTATGTTCAATGCCTCTCCTCCTCACGCTGCCTGCTACTTTTTAGTTGCTAATTTTTTAAAAATTTAAAACTCCATAACATAGACGCAGCCCTTCTACTAGAAATTTCCCTCTCTCAATTCCTACGCAACCCCTCTCAAATTGGTCTGCCCAGTAATTTTAAGACTAGCACCTCCCTCCTTTCTCTCCTGGCGCAACCCTTTTACCACACTACCTCTTCACTTCCCATTCACACCTTTTTATTACTATTTTTTTTTCATTGTCTACATGCAACTGTTTCATCCTTTAGATTGGTGTCTCAAGAATACGGTTATTCACAGATTTAAATAATAAACTCACAAAATGTATCCTTGAAGCATTACCTTGATTGGTTGTGAATATTGATCTTTGATCTCCCGTGATGCTCCTGCATCATAATTATATCAAAGTATTGCAACAAAAGTTAATTACATCACAAGAAGGAGCAATGTCTAAGAATTACAAATCTTCAAGGTTGATTTGGGATCTTGGTAACTTCAAGAGCATCTTAGCTTGTGATTGCTTGAGGACAAGCAATCTTAGGCAAGCTGGATTGTAATGTCTCATTTTATTCCTAAATGTCTACAACCTATGTTTCAAAAGAAATCAATAAAAATAATTAATATTACACCAAATTGGCATTAAATAAAGATTAAGTTGTTAAGAATGGTCAACCAGCATATGAGGAGTTGTGTCCCTTGAGCAAGATCAAGTATATAAGGAAGGTAGAAGGAAAGGAAATGGAGAGGATTATTATGACTAACAAGTAAATAGACAACAGCACTAACAAATTAACTTATTTAAGATTAAATTATTATTCTCCAAATGGAGTGATGAAGAGTTGTAACTATTGAGGTGAAAAGGTGTGACTCCCTCAAACTTGAGATATAAAAGGGAGACTTTTTCATTTGAGAAAGAAATCCAAAACATCATTCAATCAATCAATAAAGAATAAATATGATGTGACTCCTTCTAACGTGAAAGTTTGTGACTCTTAATGTGAAAGGTTGTGACTCCTTCAATAATAAGATATAAAAAGGAAGATCATTTCCTTGTGGAGAAATCATGAAGTGAATGAGATTGGAAAAAAGAAAAATAAGAAATATGAGATATCTATGGAAATAAATATTGTTTTCAGCAAGGTGGGTGGCTGGGAGGGCGCCTCTCCACAACAAGGATGTGGAGAGACTATGGTTATCGACTCTCTGCCTATTAAGTTCGCAGTGTATTCGATTAGTCGTTTTGGAGAGCCATTTTGGTTGGGTAAGAGTTGGCAATCGACAGTGCTCTCTCAAGGGTGGCTTGACACTTAGCAAATCTTTTGGTTGTGCGATCAGAGGTGGACAAGTCCAGTAGGGACATGGTCTCTCATAGCATATTGTAGGGGAGTTGGGTGGCTTATGATGCCATCATTTTGAAGTACATGAGGCGGCTTGAGAGGAATTGTTTCGATTCCCAATCAATTGAAATGACTGCTCATCACACTCAAACGCGTACTCATTCACCTAAGTGACAGCGGCTTCGGCATTCTCAATTGCTCATGTGGATGGCACGTTGGTAATGTACAGAGTAATAAAGGTAGTGACCTTGCGATGGGTTAAAGGTAGTGACCTTGCGATGGGTTTTCATTCTTGGCTGAAGGTGGTGAAGGCAATGCTTTCTTTCTTCATATGTGTGCTTGTTACCTCGCTCGACATCTGGGGATTTTGGGTGACAATGGTTGAGCGATCAAAATTTATGGTGAAGATTTTGGTGGAGTCGATTTTTTGCTTCGAGGCAGACACCCCTCTTACCCTCAAGTGCAATGGCCGTCAAAATGCGTTTTGAGAGGTCACAGACCAGTGATTAAAATGCATTCTACTAAATATCAACCCATTAACAGTCATGGCGATGAAAATGGTGCTTGGCAAGGGGCACCTGGAACACAAGGAGTATTTTAGAGCGAACTCACAGGTGGTGTCGCGATTTATGGCTTCCATTCTGGATAATCAAGTCCCTAAGGCAGAAGCCAAAATCTTGATGGGCAAATTGTTCAAAAAGGAGTTGTTGGGCAAATTGGAGGAGGCGTTAAAAGTATCCATCTCTAGTAAGGGTGCTCTGCGTCTATGAGATTTGGAGCTGGTTAAGAAACCGTGGGCAGTAATAAGGATTTTTCCCTTCCTCTTGGATTTAAAGGGGATGGCTCTTGTGCGCCACAAGATGATCGTAGTGGTCGCAGTGAATTTCCTCAAGAAAATCTTTCGTTTGGTTGAGGTTAGTGATCTGGAATGGGTATAGGAGTTTGACGCCTTCGCAAAAGCAAACGGCTTTCTGTAAATGTTGGGTCCTTTGTGTCATGGTGTCGGGTCTGGTGTTTTTTGGCATCCCCTCTCTGTTTGCTCTGGTGAATGGTTCTCAGGTGGTTGGGTTTGGTTCAGGTTAGGGTTTCCGTATGCTTTTGTTTTATGCATTTTCTGTTGAAAAGCTGAAGATGGGCATTTTGCTAGGTTCTGCCCAATTGGTCTGTTTTTTGGTGATGGTGGTAGGTTGGTTGGTAGGCAGTTTTTTTGGTTAGTGGTATGGGTTGGCGATCTGGTGCATACTTTGTCAGTTCAGGGTTCAATTTTGTTTCCTGCATTTGCAGACGATCTGTAAAATTCCGTTTATCAATATAATTTCTCTTACGAAGCAAAAAAGAAAAAATATATATTGTTTTCAACAAGAATATTATTGGGAAGTAAGTTTGAGAATATAAATTAGGAATAGCTACATATATATATACATTATACACACACACACACACATATATATATAATATGTACATATATATATGTACATATATATATGTACATATTATATATGTGTGTGTGTGTGTGTATAATGTACATATATATATGTGTGTGTGTGTATTTAATGTATATGTGTGTGTGTGTGTGTGTGTGTGTGTGTGTGTGTGTGTGTGTACACACAAACACACACATACATACATACATACATATATAAAATAATTGCATAATGATATTTTATTACCAATTAATATAGTAGATTCCTTTAGCAATCTATTTTGAATTTATAGAAATGCTTTGCAAATAGGGAGGCCGATCAACCTTTTGAATTCACGAGAGGTGAAGTATCAGCCTTTCCTTCATCAAGCATGCCACACCGAGATGGAGCGCTTGTGGGTCGGGAGGTGTATGAGTGCTCTTGGGCTTGTTGAGGAAGGCAATCTTTATGCATCTTATTAAGCACGACACCCCGAGATGGAGTGCTCATGGTTTAGGAGGCGAATGAGTGCTTCTAGGCTTGATCAAGGAGGATAGAGCGCCTCCAAGGTGGACTAAGGGATGGAGTGAACCTAAGATCCTACCATGTTCATGGGCCAAGAGGTGGATGAGTGCTACTAGGCTTGAGGGTCTTCTCAAGTATGCCACCCTAAGATGGAGCCTATGAGTGCTCCTAGGCTTGAGGGTCTTCTCAAGTATGCCACCCCGAGATGGATGGACAAGGATCCACCCATGCTCTCCCAATACAAGGACAACCATCCTTGAGATTGCGGTTTGCAAGTACTTCAAGTGAATTCCTAATATGATTGGCTATAGGAATATGCTTTGGAATAACCATTAATGATGTTAATATATTTTGAATCCAAATGTTAATGATGCTATGAACTATAGGTCTAACTATTATGATGTTTTAGCTATGATGTATTGCACTCAATATTATAATATTTTATGTGCTAATCTGAATATAACCATAAATTTTATACTTTTTATTGCTAAAATCAGTTTTTAGTGATTATTATTGTTTTGCAGGCCTAAATTGTCATGCCCCCGCCATGAAGACATCTCCTCGTCCAATCGCAACACTCAAATACACAGGCAGCATTCAGACAAATAAATAATAGGAGGTTTAAAATTAAATAAAATATTATAGACCCTTAAGGGGCCCGCCCCTTCAAGGATTGCGTCACACTTCATGCAAGGCACCTCCCTTTGAAGAGTCATCCCTCCCCAAGTAGTCGCCTCTTGAGGATTAAAATAAAATAGATTAAATTTGATTTAATGATGAGGCCGACCTCATCCAACAGCCACCTCTCTTGGGACAAGTCGTCCCTCCTTGGAGAAACCACACCTCTTGGAAATATTATAAAAGGAGAATCAAAGGTGTGGAAGAGGGCATTCATCAACTGCAGGAAAAACATACACACTCAGTTATATATCTGCAGCAGACAAGCTGAAAGAAGTTATCTACAACTAAAATTATTATCTGCCTATTGTGGTTATAACAGTAATATAATTTCATAAAGATTGTAGTATGCAATTTGATGCATATGTTTTAAATACATTAATAGCATGCATTTCATATAGAGCTTAGTAAGAGCTGCAATTCAAACTAAGCTATGAGTTCAATTATAAGTTATTTATACCTCTACAATTAACCATGGGAAGAAGAGACGGAAAAACAAGGGGGGTAGCCATTTTTATGCTAAGTAGGCCACCCATAATGGATGACCAAAGTGTCTGGCATTAGTGGGCCAGGGAGTTTGCCTATCTTCCCTTGGGCTTAGAAAGAGGGAGATTTCATGCTAAGTAGACCGCCTCTAATGGATGACTGAAGCATCTGCCATTAGTGGGCCAGGGGGGTTGCCTATCCGCCCTTGGGCTTAGAAAGAGGAAATACTCTGGGCATCCTATTGTGGCTTCGTCTCCAATCTTCCCAATGGTTGATTATTAGAGTGGATAATAACTTTGAATCCACATTGATAGTTCTTATCTGTTTTAAAGATCAATGAACCTTATAATTGTCAACTAATTTAATGAATGTTGCAAACAGTACAAATGATCAACTAATTGTTTATGAATTATTGGCTAACATTATTGCAGGGTTAAAACTGGAGTTTATTGGAAGTTGTAATTTAGGATATATTTCTTACTTTTCCATTGGAATTGTGATTTAGGGCAAAATCTAAAGTACATGCAAACAGGGGACATTACATAAATTTAGGAATGTCCCAAAAGGGGGCATTACAGGAAACTATCTGAGGCCATCAGCAAGCAAGATAGCACGTGCCCTTGGATCACATTTGATCAATGATTGCCATTGATCCAATTCATATTGCACCTTCATACCTGCCAAGCCAGTCTACCAAAAAGTGACCTCTGGTAACCTGTCAACACACAAACAAAGATAGAGGCAAAGGCAAGGTCTAAGATTTTTGCCTTCATACAGAACTTCAGATCAAGACCACCACAGATGTAAACAAAGCGCTGGATAATGCAGAAGAGTAGAAAGATTTACAAGGCAGTAAGATGGTTTTGTTGCCAGATCTTATTAAATCATTCTTGGCATAATTACTTTGACCAAGGCAACAAACGGGAACATAGATCATAGGACAAAGAACAAAACAGCAGGGATAAAGAGTCAGAGGGTTAATACAAAGCACAACATAAAGTAATAATAGGATAAAGAGTCAGAGGGTTAATACAAAGCACAACATAAAGTAATAATAAGATGAATTCAGATCAGGAGTCAAAATGAATATTCTATGCCCTCTTGGGAAGGACATTTGGTGCAGACCAAGAGAAGGGTTGATATCTTCGATGCTGTTAAGTTTCTTGCTTTTGGATCCTCATGTTACGGGATCTACAGCAAATGGCATGTTGGCTGGTAATGAGGAGGTACTAGTGGTAGATATAGCTAGCTGGGAGGTTTATCTTCTGATGGGGTGGGAGGATGGAGTGAATGTGTTTAATATGTTATTAGGTTCAGTGTTTTTTGGCTGGTCGTTTTATGGGTTTGTGTTTGCAGTCCTGTAATTTCTGTTTTGATTGTTATGGTCATTCCTTCAGTTGTAACTGCCTCTTTTCATGGGCAGGGACCCCAATAGATCTCACCCTAATTAATTGAAAAACTATTTCAGACAAAATGTACGTATAAGTACCCAATCTAAAAAGGGTTGTCCAAAAAATACTCATATCCTGACTTTCCCCACACAATCAGTCAACACAACTTCCTTTATTTTGAAGACTTAAACACCCTATAATCGTTAATTTCACCATTGACACATTTTCTAGCATTCATCTACTTAGAATTACTCAACCAACCCCCAAAATGTTAGCAAAGGGAAAATTTTAGAAGAAGACAATATTTAAATATTTTATTCAATTTTTAAGTCTCTAATTGTGGAATATTTGTGATTTGTCATCATTTTTAATTAGCATTTTGTATTTTATGGCCTTGATATAATATATTGATATTGTTTTCTTCCCAATAAGAATGAAAGTCAACAAAGAAAGCATTGCATATGAATGGAAAAGGAAAGATATCCCAACTTGGGGTTTATTTGTCTCTTCAGTAGTAGCTTTATTGGACGTATAAGGATATTGGCCAGAATTGTATTAATAGTATTCAACAAACAGAACTCTGCATTATTCTCTTCTATGACTGACGTTAAGGGATTAATTTTTTTTTTGCTGATGAATATACTTCTGTTCTAATTTTCTGATGTTGAGAATTGAAAATGCATTCATTGGCATCTAGAAGCATGCACATATGGACATATGCTTGAAATGCATCAAGAAATACTGCGCTCCATGAAAAGTTGAAGCCTTGTAGGGATCAAGTAGGGCAGATGAACAGAAACCAAATAAAACTGATAGAAAATAGAAATCCTAATGAATTAAGATTACAGTTAGTCACAAAAGGAAACACCCCAAAGCTCACAACTAGTAAAATACTAAAAGCCCAATAATCTCACATATCTGCATCCATCAAGTCTGCATCCATCAAGGGGGTTTGCCATATGACAATCCAACTGAGCATTGACTTGAAATCATTATTGTATGTTAGGGTTCCCATACGTGTCCAGAGAAAGAATTATCTCCATTACAAATCACCTACCTCTCTATGCATGTAAAATTTTGAAGATTGAATATACAGAGTATTTTATCAGATCATACGGTTCCCGTCTGCATGGTCACATCGATCCTTATGAACCTCCAGATAACATTAACAATTCAATTCCAGTAACCTGAGTTACGCTTGAACTTAGAAGAAGAGGTACATAAACGAGGCAAATTTTGACTTGGATTATTTCTGAAGCAAATCAGTTCCCTTGTTAATCCTAATATAAGTCATTTAGCGCATTTGATTGTTTGGGCCTTGACTATTTTCCTACTTGAAAGAGGAAGCACTAAAATGCAGAGAAATTTTGGAAGGTTAGAAAAGTTATATATGTTTAGTACGGATTACACAGCTAAATAGTTGGCAAATCTTTCTATTTTGTGAAACAAACAAAAATTTTACAGTCTAATATTTGACGATAACATAAAATGCACCATTAGTACTAGTATTTTAGTATTAGATATACAGACTTGGCTGATACATTTTAAACCTTTGTTATTCAGAGAAAGAAAGGAGGAATATATATATATATATATTAGAGAGAGAGAGAGAGATAAATTCTGGGCGTCCCAACACGGAATCCCATGTTTACGTTCGAAATCTTGAAATTGGGCAAAACGCTGCATCCAAACTCACCGGGTATGACAAGCCTAAACGAACAAGGCCATGTGGAAGTTCAGGGTGAATTTGAAGGAAGATATATGCCTCTCATGGCAACTATGCCCTAGGTTACTCCATAAGGCGAATCAAAAAGAAGAAAATAAAAGAAAAAGAAAATGCAAAAATAACCGAAATATTTCTAACAAGTGTATCAGGCATATATACAAATTAAATATCCAAACCTTATAAAATACCTAAAGTCACCTTTGGGGATGGCTTATTAGCTTCGACAGCTGGCGGCTCTGCTCCTGCAAGCACTTGCTGCAAATGCATCAACCAGGCAGGCATTCGTCCATCAGCCCCTGAGTTCGAACTCATACACGCTACTCTGTAAGTCATATTCATAATGGGTTGTTTGTGTACCCTCAAAACACTTTGAAATGGGTAGAATTGAACACTGGAATAATGCAATAAGGATGGCGTTTCTGACAAATAGCGTATCCTCTTAAAAAGATCAATGTATCCTCTGCATGTCATTTTGCTTAGGGTGGGAAATTCATTCAGCTAGAATCAATGGATCAGATGAATGGAAAGTCCTGAAAGAAAGCGCAAAAAAAAACAAAAAAACCAAAGATCAAATATAAAGCTTCGCTAAAGTCATTCTAATGTTGTGAATCAATTTAACAGCGGAATAATTGAACCCAATTTTCAAATTAAGAGTTGCTAGTGTGACCTGAATTCCTTTTGGAAGATTTGCAGAGAAGCTCACCATAGAACTCCGCCCTAATCCTCGTCTATGACCATTTTCACCATTTGGAAAGGTTTGTTTTAGTTGTTTTGAGTGAGAGGGGTCAATTGTTGGAGGCGGTTCAATTGTTGTATAGTACTTTATTTGTGGTTTTAAAATTTAATTTTGCAACATATTTATATTACATGTAAATAAAAATAATCAAATGT
Source organism: Sequoia sempervirens (assembly GCA_007258455.2). Lineage (NCBI taxonomy): Eukaryota > Viridiplantae > Streptophyta > Pinopsida > Cupressales > Cupressaceae > Sequoia > Sequoia sempervirens. The sequence goes on along the minus strand of VDFB02281492.1, from coordinate 1,012,417,077 downwards.
TGGTCAAGATGGACTTATACTTGAACACATGAGAACCTTTGAATGTTTTTTATTGAAGGAATATAAATTACAAATACGAATATGTAATCAAAGACTATAAGAAGATACATAGCAAATAGATAAAAGAGGAGCAAAAGCATATTACACAAAGATAACAAACAAATATTTACAAGATTATAACCACATACACAAAGATGACAATAACCAATAGCATTGTCTTCATCAAGAAGAATACAAGACCAATAGTAGCATTGACTTAGAACAATTTGGATCAGCTAAAGAAGCATTTGAAGGTACGTAGGAACAATTGAAGCAAAAAGAACCAAGGAGCAACTATCAATTCTACAAAAAAGACCTCAATCCCTGAGCTATAAAAACCCTCTTTTTATTCAGTAGTTGTTGCTCCACTTGAAATTTGATTTGTTGAATTTGGAAATCCATCTTTAAATTTTCTTGGTCTTTGCCAAGAGCCGAGAAAATAAAGAAGCAAGACAATAAAACACATTATAGTAAAGCCTGAGAACTACAAATTTTTGGTGATCATTATGATTATTAAAGACTTCTTTACACTTGTTTCTCCATAAATACAACAAAATAACATGTCTAACACTGTCAAAAATAACATTAGCATGTAGTCCAGCCCCAAGTAAGGCCTCTTTCCAACTTATCTTATGTTCAAAAATAGCAAAAAAATCACTAAACGCATCATTTTATTATTTTTTAACAAACAAGCATCCCCAAAAAATATGCCTCATGTTTTCATGTCTATAAGATAATGGGCAATTAACTAGTTGGATCATAATACACTTCAACCTATCCCCAATGGGTAGTTTGCATTATAGTGTCTTCCAAGCCATTAATTAAGCATTTGAATTGACTTTTGATCTCCAAATTTGAGCGATTAGTTTTGACCATAGCTTTTCACTAAACCTGCAATTTCATTTGAAGTTTAGGTGAGGCTTCAAGGGTAGGTCAAGAAGCAAATGCAAGTATATCTTATTTGATGAAAAAAATAAGAAAGGATAAGATGACAACCATAACCAATCTTTAAATGAGTTGCATTGGATAGGGGTACATAACTTTATAGACAATTCCTACAATTCCAAAGACTACACAAAAATTTAAAAAATATTTGTATTTATTGCTTAGATTAAATTGAGTTTTAACAAGTGGGAGGATGGGCGGGTGCCACTCCACAAAGGTTTGTGTAGAGTGGCTGACACATTGACAATTGAGGTGGTGTGAAGGGTGAGGTGGTAATTGATGTTGAGGGTGGTTGCTACATTTTGGAGCCTTTTACGGGTTGGGCTTGTCATTATTAAGTGACGACACTTGATGTGTCTTGTCAACCTTGTCATCGACATTTCTACACACATTTTACTTGGCTCGTCACCCAGGACACTCATTTAAGGGGATGGAGTAGGGTTTTCCTAGCATTCCTTTGCTGGTGCCCTAACATCTTTCTTGTTGCCAAAACGTGGCATTTCCTTCAATTTGGTATGGGAAGATTGATCCTGCAGGTTTCGACTAAGGAATTAGAAATAGGTGACATGGACACCCTTGTCCAATTGAGGAGCTTAAAGAGGCAAATGGTGTTCCTAGGTTTGGTGACCTCTCTCTAACTTAGTCAGATTATCCATCACTTAGACTACCTCACATTTGCAGTGATAAAGTGTTTAGCTGGCAAGGGTTTCATGGCGGATGCGGAGGGGTATCGTTTGGATTCCAACATTTCTTCCCACGTTCTGGTTGGTTTATGGATGTGGGGGTTTCTAAAGCTAAGGCTAGGGTGATCATGAAGTGGCTATTCTGGAAAGACATGCTGGTGGGTTTGGAGAAGACGTTGGTTGCGGCTTCGATTGGCGTAGGCATTCCTCACCCACGTGACCTTATGCTCTTGGAGGACCCAGATGCCCTGGTAAAGTATTATCCTTTCCTTTTGTACATAAATGACATGGTTTTGGTGGAGCATCGTCAGTTGGCTACTACAAGGGCCAAATTTCTAAAGAAGAAGTTTCACTTGACTGCAATTTCAGACTCGGCTTGGAAATATGAGTTTTAGGTGTTTGCTCAAAAAAATCTTTGGTAGTTGTGTGGGTGGAGTCTTTTTTCTGGTTGGTTGTTCTAGCAAAGAATATATGTAAGCGTTTGCGTCTAAGTTTGTATATAGTTATCCTTTCATTTTCATGTCATAGTTTAATGGCTTTGGGGATACTATATAGTGGGTGGCGGGTTGGCTTTGACCCTGTGTAGTCATTTTGATGACATTTTGCTAAGTCTGTAATGGTGGTCTCTGTTGCCCATAGTCTGGGGCTGAAACTATAAAATCTTTTTTGATATCAATATAAACCTTATCTTACCTATAAAAAAAAAAGAGTTTTAACAAAATGTCATGGTAACCAACTTAGAGTAGAAAATTCCAAAGGTCTCCAACATTGCAAACCCTTTTTATAAGTTCAAGAAATAAGATTGTTTTGAAAACCTTAAAGTAAGGGGTTGTTAGATTTATAAAGAATATGTTTGTTCTACTAAATAAACAAGATGGAGTAGTTGAGCCCATGTTGAAGAGAGGTTTCTCTCCATTTTAATAGATGGTAGATATGCTAGCGAGCCTTCTAAATAGACTAAAAGGGCGGTGAAGCTTTGATTGAGAAAAATGACTTGAAGGAAGGATTTTGTCTGACCACCCCACTAACTACCATTTATCTTTGACTAAGGCAAGGTTACTTTTATTCTATATGAGAATCTTCCATAGTTTTGCATCTTTGACAGCTCTAATAATCCATTTAATTGCTAAACAGATCCTTTGTGTTTTTGGGAGACTATTAACCCCAACCCACCTTTACACTTAGGTTGAATGCAATGAGTCCATGATGTGGATATAAATCTCATATTACCATCCCCTATAGCCCATAGATATCATCAAATAATTGTAAGTAAGTCCTCATAAACTTTTTTAGATGGCATCCAATAGGATGAGTAATTTACATGTGTGGCAAAAAAATATTTTATAGCTACTTGGATTTTACCAACCAAAGTAATGAATTTATTCCCCTAGCTAAAAATTGTATTCTTGACTCTATTAAGATACTAGTTCCACATATCAGAGAAAAACCCCTATACCAAAGGGTATACTGAGGTGCCTCATAATTTCCCTATGTTTGATTTTTTTTCCATTCCCAGGGAATCTATTAAGGAATAGGCCATGCTTGAATTGTCAAGAATTCAGTTTTATCATGGACAAGTTTAGATCATAAAACAACACAATATGGCTACAATATATCCATCGTATTAAAGATATCTTTTCAGATTTTTTTAAAAATAGCAAATTGTCATCAACATAATGAGAATTAATTACAACAACATTATGTGGGATAGAGATTCTTGAAATGAGATTCATTTTATTAGCACTTTGAAGTAGATATCCCAAAGCATTATCCATAAGAACATAGAGATATGAGGCTAAGGGACATCCTTGTTGAATGGATCTATGCAAAGGAAATGAATATGTCATCATATTATTGATAATAATATCAACATTAACATCTTGAAACAACATTTTGATATGAGCTCGAATTTTAGGACCAAAACTAAACCATTGAAGCATATTGAGGATAAAGTTCTAACAAATTATATCATATGCCTTAAGACAGTCAAGTTTGATCAAAATAGCATTTTGAACCATTTGTTAGGCTCGTTCACAAGTTTCTCATGCCAAAATAAGATTGTCAAAAATAAATTTGCCAACAATAAATCATGTTTGCTAAGCTTTAACAATTTCTTGTACTTGCAAAAAAGCATAAATACATTCATTAACAAGTGAGATAAATACTTTTTTGTTTCAAATAAAGTACCATAACTATTTTTGATAATAAAAACCTGGTTTAGGTCCAGGAACCGTAAAACAAAAAAGAGGACCAGCCAAAATGTGGCAGACAAATATCTTACAAAAAGAACGCTATTCACACAGGAAGAAATGCCCGAACAACATCGGAAGATGCCTTTAGACAGGGGGGTGCTCCTTTAAATCCTCTTGCATTAATCTGACAGCTTCAAAAGGGAAGTTACTCCACCAAGATCTGACGTAGTCCCCAGCCTCACTCTGCATAGCTACCCCCGTATTAGCAGCCCAATCAGCCACACGGTTCCCTGCACGTTTGATGTGTGACACCTTCACCTCTTCAAACGCATTTAACACCCACTTTGCTCGCTTTATAATGACCCCCAGCTTCCAATTGTGAGTTTCTCTACCTTTCAAGGCATCAATGATCAACCTTGAGTCCCCTTCCACCCACAGCTTCTTCCATCCCTTCTCCCTAGCAATCAACAGACCCCACAAAAGAGCTCTCGCCTCAGCTAGATTATTAGACTCAACCCCACAGGCTAAAGCATACAGACCAACAGGCTGACCATTGCAGTCTCTGAAAATACCACCACCGCCAGCAACACCAGGATTGAACTTGGAAGCACCATCAAAATTGAGCTTCAACCAGTCGCCCTCAGGAGCGCTCCACACAACATGGCTCGAGTGGGAGGTAGCATGAGAAGTATGAAAATCCATCCATCTAAATCGAGGCCAAGCATTCCCCCAACTAGACTCATGAGCTTTGATTGACCAATTGCTGCCCCAATGTAACTCACCGAGCTCACCAATCGTGGTTTCCACTAAATCCCACACTCTTTCTTTTGACCTCCATGTCTGCTGAAAAATGCGCCTATTTCTTTCAATCCAAAGATTCCACACAATAATAGCAGGGGCAGCAAACCAAATGAGCTTCAAACCTGGGCTACTAACTTTGAGTACCCAACTTTTCAGCATCCTTGGGATATCCCCTGCTATGACCCAAGATAAACTCCATCTAGAGAGAAAGCATGACCACAAGTATTGAGCAAAACTACAATGAAGGAACAGATGATTGTTATCTTCTTCAGCACTCTCACACATCACACATCTCGAAGGCCTACAATGGCCAAAGGATCTCAACCTATCCCAAGTGAGAGCCCTGCCCTTCCAGGCAATCCAAAGAAAAGCTTGCAACTTAGGAATTCCTTGTTTGAACCACAATTTTCTGTCAACCTCATCAGCCTTCGACTTGTTGCAAAAATATTTTTGAAAAGCTTCCCGGACAGTAACTTGACCAGTGCCAGTGTCGCCCCAAACCAATCTATCTTCCTCCTCCGGACCTATGACATGCCATTTAGCCAATTCAGCTTGCAGTTCCATACACGACTTATTTAGCTCAGCCATAGGGGCAATGAAAGACTTCCATCTTTTATCAAGGGGAGCACCCTCAATGTAATCAACTACTTTGCTGCCAACAACCTCCTCAAAGTGTGAAGCTAAAGGTCTAAAGCGTAGAGAGTCAGTGAGCTTCCCACAATCCAACCAATGATCCTGCCAAAAATTAATCTTTCTTCCATCCCCCAAGCGCCATCTCAAATCAGGAATAATGACACTTCTACAATGTAAGAGGAAATTCCAGATGCTCGATCCCTGGGAAAGAGAACAGTTCGTATTAAATAAAAAATCAATGTTGTTTTGAAGATATTTGGCCTGCAAAATTTTGCTCCAAAGTCTTTCCTTTTACTCATACACTCTCCAAACCAATTTAGTGCCAAGCGCTGTATTCATCTCTTTACATTTCCTAATTCCCAGCCCCCCGTATCTAGTAGGCTTGCACACCTCATCCCATTTCACCAAATTGTACTTAAATTTCACATCGCTGCCCTGCCATAAAAAGCACCTTTTTGTGTCTTCAATAACCTTGGCAACCTTGCCTGGGATTTGAAAAGCAGACATAGAATAAATCGGGACAGCAGACATAGCAGATTTTATAAGAGTAATCCTCCCAGCAAGGGAGAGCCAACGGCCTTTCCAGGAGTCGAGCATACCATGAACCTTGCTTATGACAAGTACCATAACTATTCACTATAAGTGTGTCATTGATAAAATAAGGTGCTCATTTAAACACGGTATTATTTTCATAGTGAAAATATTGTTCTTATGTGTACAACTACTCAGATAACAATGTATATGCATTTGAGTATTTTATATTAATAGTTTATAATCCTATCACAAATATAAAATGTGACCATGATAAATACCATGCATTTTCTCGTGAATTGTGAAGGATTGACAAAAACTTTTATGACCATTGAAAGTTGAAAAAAAAGTTGTATTTTAAATAATAATGTGTTGTTTTTATAACAAGTATTTTTTTGTGTTCATCTATTGCCCATTTGTGTTGGATATAAAATTTAGAGATAACAAAGATTTATGGTTACCAAAAGGTATTGAGATTATTGAAGTTGGATATAAGTTATATTTTAAATTAAAAAATGACATTGTTCTAACAACAAATGATATTTTTTCAACTACTAGGTATACCATGATTAATTTTTGGCTGAATCTTTTAAAAGTCATTTTTTAGAAACTTCTAACTAGGCATGTTGATGTGACAAGTTGCATGATGAGTCACACCTCCTCGAAAACCTTAGTTGCAAATAGATAAGAGGTTAGCTCGCATTTCTAAACAAAGTGTTCCTACGACATTTCATGCAACTGTTATATGCTTGCAAAGTTAGCCCTAACAAATACAAGTCCCTCTACCCATATAAATAGTTCGTTTATCTCCTACATGTTCATATATTTTTTAAGTTTTTGGTTTGATTGAAAAAATACCCTAAAGGGTAAAAGTGTTTGGTGAATGATAATGTGTTATTATTATTCATTATTCTTTGTTATAACTTATAAGTGATTTGTGGGCTACTTAATTAAAAATGGGTTATACTTTATCACAATTTGTCTATTTAGCCACTTTAGGCAATTTTGATGGTCAAGAAATAATGAATTTCCTTTTATGTGTGGTTTCATTATATATTTTTCATGTGCATTATTTGCATAGGATATAATTGAAGATACTTGGACTATTGTTCAATTGATACTAAATATTTTGAACAATGTTTATGTGTGCATGCACTTGGCATGTTTATATTATTGTATTGGTTCACATGATGTACTATATTATGATGCACCAAGATATTATTGTCTTTGTGTAATTCATGGATTGTGTGTATCATGATGTGGAAATTATAAAAGTATTGTTATGATTTGTAATGGAAAAGATTGTATTCTCTAATTATATTGTACTCGTGTAATGATTGAATGTTTTATTATTGTCAAAAAATAAGAAAAAATTGTGGCTACATTTTAGGGGTAATTACAAGGTCATGTTTGGCAACATTCTTATCAAATGAATGGTTTTGTATAATAAAATTTGCAGAGCTATTGACCATTTGGTAAAGGTAAAATGGTTGAGAGTTGATATATATATGCAACATTTCTTGCCATTATACCAATATTTAACACATATGTAAACTAAATGGTATAACTCTCATAGCATGTAACTATGGACAACCTAAAAGAACATTATAAAATTTATCAACCATCACATAAAATAATGTGTGTGTATCACCTACTATTATGACGTACATGTTTTATTATTGATTAAAGGTAAGAAAAATATTGTGGTTAAATTTTGGGGGTTGTTATAAGGTCAAAGTTAATGACATTCTTATCAAACAAATAGTTTTTCATAATAAAGTTATTGGAGCTATTAACCACTTGATAAAGGTTAAATATTAAGGATCAACTCATGTGTGACATTGATTTCCATTGTATCAAAATTTAGCATGTCTATGTAAATTGGATATTATAGCTCTCATAGAATGTAGCCATGTATGTCTTCTTGATTAATATTATAAGATAGCTTATTAGATATAGATAGAACAATGTATCCGATGTGAACATGATTTTTGTGACTAAAAGAGTAGTGGTATTTATACAAGGCCTACCCATATTATCAAATTCTTTAATGGTAAAGCCAAATGGTTGTAATTTTTATGTGTCTACCTTTGATTATTTCAAATAATCTTCAATGTGTATGTTTAGGCTAGATCTCTTATCAAATAAACATCATTTAATGTTTAAATTGACATGTATCACCATGATGTGTAACAATTAACAAACAAACATAGGCTAACATTTTTTTAATGTGATAATTGCAACATATGCACACTCACTACTATGATGTCACCAAATGGAGTGACATCACACCCAAAACACATGACAACAGTACTTTGTACATGATTACACAAGGTATACGAATACCAAATAGAATAATATTGGCAAAATAATTACATGACCATCATGGGATAACACACCATGAGCAATTAGTCATAAAGGAGTATAACAACTCACTTAGATCTCATTAAAGACTAACCAAGCATACTCAAGAACACAAACACAATGTGCAAGTTACAAAGAGACATGATAATGTAAAAAATGTTGGTGTGAATAAAGCCTTGTACCTAGCTAATTATTTGTAGGAGACTTATTCACATGTTAAGTTTACTTGGATCCTAAGATACCTTCTAGAAGTCTTAGTTGTCATATCTAGATCTTATCTTATCCTAGGTAGTTATGAGTTAGTTGTCTCAACGTGATAGGATTAAGACACTTGTCATGATCTTGTCTAATCCTATATCTCCCTTTGGCTTTATAAGCAAAGCATATCATGCATATATTATATCTTCTTCACATATTATGAATCATGTATCATATTGTATTCCTTGTTTGGTGGAATAACATATTTTGTTGTTGCTTCTCTTTTGCATGTGGAGGTTATTTCATGTTATAGATTAAAGATCTTGGTCATTCACTTCAACACGGTATCATAGCTTTGAAACTAGAAAGCCCTTCCATTTTCTTAGAGAGTTTATACCATTAAGTATTTCATTTTGATTTGAGTTTCTTTTATGATCTTGTAAATTCTCATATGCTCTTCTCTTGCATTTTAATACAATCTAGAGAATCATAAAGGATTTGCAAAGATTTGTTGATCCTGTATTGCATGTATGTTTTTTGGTGAGATCCAGTGATTGAATTTATTTTGGTTATAGTTGCAGTATTTTTTGGTTGTTCCATTACATCCAAGAGGCTTAAGAAAGTCAAAATTGGATTTTGTTCCACTCAATTTGGCCACCATTTACAACATTGGCAAACAAGGGTTTGAAGCTCAGGTCTGGAGAACAACTTTTTACAGGGGCATTTTCGGCCCAAATAGACCTTACCATTGTGTTTGGGAGGCTCATTTGACAATTTTTGATATAAAATTTTCCTATATTTGGCAAAAGTTGTTTTTGAGGTAATTTTTTTGCCGAGAGGTCCTATGACCCCCTACACAGTTGTACAATTTTGTTTGTCATAGAAAATTTTAAAATTAAAAATTAAATAAATTTTAAAAAGTGCTTAAGAAATGTTTAAAGCTTTAATCTAAAACACTACAGCTAAAGTCGCCAACCCAACAACTATGCCACTAAGGCAAGCAGCCTATAATGCTAGCTACTAAGTAGCCAAAGCAAAGTCACGCCCTACGATCGGTAAATTGCCAAGCAGGTAATCATAAAACCACCAATTAAAATCGTGAATTTTTTTTTATCAACATCAACATTTTTTATAACCAGGTTGCCTCTGACACCCAATCCCAAGTGCTAGTTTTTTTGTCTTTTATGTCAACTAAACATTATTTTTCAATTTTGCATAACTTTTCACCACAATGTTTAAATTTGGTGAATGAGTAGTCATTGAAAAGCTAGTTCGACAAACTTTGCAATGGTGCAAGTGATTTTTGTTGTTTTTACCATTTTCCCCAATTTTACTAGCCCCAAGATACATTTGCATTTATTACTTGCAACTGGCATAACTTTTGCATACAAACTCAAATTTTTGTAAACTTTTTTTTGAAATTGTTCAAAATATTACAAGGAATCTAATTGTAACCTCTATTTTTTGATTTAACAATCCATTTTTATAAAAATTGTAAAATCACCATGTGTTATAAATGGTTGATTTGAGCTTGTCACTTGTATAAATTACAAAATTTATTCATTGTAATTTGTTGGGGGATTACAAATACAATTTTAATACATTATAGGGGGTGAAAGGCACAATTTAAGTGCCCATTTATATTCTTTCTCTTGGTGTTGTTTTGTTCAACATGGCATATCTAAGGAAAATTGAGCTCATCACTCCACACAACTATCATACATGGAAGTTAAAAATGACCCAATTGCTACAATCTAAAGGTCTATGAAAAATGTTAGATGCTCAACAACTTGAATTCACAAGGGAATTTGAATTTTTTTTAGACTGCAGGAATCGGTCAAGTATCCATCCCCCTATAAACTGTAGTGCGCCTGGTAAACTTTTTTTACATGACCAGTGACACTCCCTCTGATACCACGGGTTTGGCGGGAGACTAGACCTCGTGACCTCTTGCCTACAACATGATGCTTTAGCCAATTGAGCTAGGCCCCCCACCCTAGGGAATTTGAAAATTTACTCATAGAAGTAAGTTAGATAAAGCCAAGGGGCTCATAAGCTTACATGCATATGATAATTTATTGTTTCATATTATGGAGTGTAAAACACCTAAAGAAGTTTGGGAGAAACTTGCAAAATTCTATGGTCAAGTCAAACAATTTAGAATCTTGTAGCATGAAGTAGATCTAACATCAGTCTCTACATGCATTTCCTACTATTCAAGATTTCCTTGCATAATTCAAAATGATTTTTTCACAATTAAAAGGATGTGGGCATGATAAATCTAAAGAAGCATGTATCTTCTTGATTATGTCTAAGTTAAGAGGTCCTTATCAAGTGTTTTCTTCTACTTTCTATTCTACTATGGATGACATGTGAAAATATTATAACATGCCTACTTTTGAGTTGTTTTGTGAGCATCTTACTAGGGAGTAGGCCAAGTTGATTCAAATGAATGCTCTTCCTAGTTCTAAGAATCAAGCTCTAATAGATCAATATTCCAAAGGTAAAGGAAAGAATACGAAGAAGACTAAGATAGAATCGACTTCAAGTAGTCTGTCTCCCTCCAAATCGAAGCAAAAGAATACTCAAAAGACCGCTCCTCCTCCTTCTTCTTCTAACTCAGGAGATTCTTCTTCCAAGACTAAGAAAAAGAAAGGAGAACCTTGTTATTTTTATGGAAAAATTGGGCATGATGAGTCTCGTTATTCATGAGATTAGAGGCCTTGGAGGAAGCTTTAAGGAGACATAATATTTCAATGCCTAAGTCTTCTTCCACAAGCAAAGGTCAATCTCTTTCAGAACATGTTTGGCATTCATCTACTAATAGTTGGATACCTGATTTGGGTGCTTCACATCACATGACCAATTCATGTGATCTCCTTGATTCTACTGCTCATATTCATACTTCTCATAGTGCAGCTCAGAACACATAAGAGATTATAGTTTTGGGGATAAGCTTCGTTTAGATGTTGGATGGTTGCATTGAGAATGTTCTTGTTCTTGATATTTCAATGAATCTACTCTCCATATATCAGAATTTTCATTTTGGAGATAGAAAAACCATTGAGTTCATTCCACATAATGTGACTATTTGACAATTACAAGATACTAAGAAGGTTACTTCTATAGGTATAGTTGATCATGAGAACCATTTATTCTAGTTTGATGGAATTGAGTCTTCATTGGGTTCTTCCTTTATTGCTCATATTGACTTAGTGAGAAAACTTTGGCATGAAAGGTCTTATATATGCTCATGCACAAACGGTGTTTGTTGAGGTTGTGTTCTTGACAAACAACTTCAAGATTGTTTTCCTAAGGGTCAAGCCACATGTGCAACCACACCCCTTGAGTTGGTTCATAGTGATATCATGTCATTTCCAACTCCTTTTTTAGGGGTTGTAATGTTCCATTCTTAGGCCTAGTTAGTTTGAAGACTATTAGCCTATTTTCTGAGTTCCCGTAGGCTAAGTGGTAAGGCAAGGGGACTCCAAAGTTCTTGGAGGACATAGTTTTGGTGCTATAAAGTTTCTATTTATGTCAATGATCTTAGTGTACAATATTGGTTTGAATGACACTCTTTGTAGTGTTTTCAAACTTTTGGGATATTCTCCAAACTTCTTGGAGAGCACGCCTATTTATAGAAAGTCACCAAATTGGCTTCTATCATTCACCCAATGTCTTAGTATTATATTGGCATGGTCATAATTAGATTCTGATGTGTTGTAGGATTTTCCATAACTTGGGGTGAAATATTTTAATTATTCACTTGAGTTTATAATGTTTTAATATTATTTTTATAACTTGTGTAACAACTTTTTAGAAAGGGAATTTTGTTTCCAATTTGGAAACTTAGGAGGAATACAAGGCCTTTGCACATGAAAATTATTATTATTTTAAAATAATATTTGGGTGGAAAAGTATGTTGTTTTATTATTTTAAAATGAGGGGCTTTTCCCTCCCAAAAGTTATATAAGGAGGCATTGAGGGCTCATTGTGGATAGGCTAAAGAATGATATTGTTATGTTGTTGAATTGGCTTTGGATTCCCTAAGTCTTTGAGGACGGTAACCCTTGAGGATTATTCTAGTTTTGGAATTGAGAGATATTTCCTAGCTAGATTGGTGTGATTCCATCCAAGAATCGCCATTGGTGTTGATTGAAGCTTTCAGTTTTGGCTTTCTAGTGATGGACTATTTTGATGTGTTTGAGCATTAATTTTGAAGTGTTTTCCTTTAATTTTGTTGGAGTGTGAGTTATTGAAAAGTTATCACCTATTGGCTTGAACATAAAAAAAGGATCTTAGGTCCTAAATGCAAAGAACTTAGGATGCAATGGTAGCCTTTTCCCAAGTTTCATTGGGATGTAGATCAACAAGGTGTATAGATTGAAGTATAACCATGAAGGTGAGCGAATAAGACTTGGATCCACACTTGATTAAGGATGGGAATGGATTGGAAATAATTTGTAATGAATAACTTAATGATCCTATATACCCTAATATGATGAAAGTAAAATCTCGATAATTGATAAACTGAAACAGTCAAGTTCCAACAGATCTGGAGGGTGCAAATGACTATGTACCTACCCCAAAATAATGGTTTTGTTGTGCCTACAAGTAGTGGGTTGCCCTTGGGTGAATGGGTCTTTGTATGGGAGACCTAATCAACTTTTGGGGTTCTTTGGTGTTGGATTTGAGCTTCTATTTTCCACCTATAAATTTGTCGAAATGTAGTAAATAAATTATGTAGGTGAGTTTTCGTGTATTGAAAATTTTTGTGACAACAAATGTAATAATGCAAAATTGATCCTTAAGCCTTCTTCAATCCTCTTCAACCAATAACCTACACATTCACAAAGAGGGAAGATGTTGTGCCATATAGGGGCTTGCCTCAATCAAACCTCATGTAAGTGTTCCCACTTCCATAATGGTAATGTTAATGATAAAACCTTAATGGGAAGGAAGGAAACGATGAATGAACAAAAATGTTACAACTCACCACCCTTTAATGGCTTCCTTAAAGGATTGGCATCATACACATCACTACAAAGATTTAGATCTTAATTAAGAGATTTGCTTAAATGCTTGGAGACCTGTAATAATGTTAGCATTCACAAGACAATATGAACACACATAAAATTTGACATGATGTTGGATCTTTAATTACTGCAATAAGGCTCTGAAATGTTGCTCTTGACTTGCTCTTGAATGCTTTTGAAGTTCACCTCTAGCTTGTTCATAATCCTTCTAGTTTCAAATGATGCAATATCTAGATATTTGTAAGCAATTTATCCAATCTCTCGAAAATTAGATTCCAAAAGCGAACACTTGCAATTTAAATTTTGGATGTTAAAATGCCACCAACAACATATTTACATTGAGGTCCCGGGTAAGAAGGGGGATCCATTCACCCATGGGAAAATGGGTCCTGGCCCAAATTTCCATGACACTCAAAGACAAGGGCAATTTAATGATTGAATGCATTTGTTCAATGCTTGTTCTCTATTGGAAAATAGTAAAAATTAAGCTTTGGAATGCATGATTTGGAAAATCAAGAGCTTAATTAAGTCCAAAAAATTAGGGGGACAAAACATAATGTGAAATTGTTAAGGTATACAATTTTCTACACTACATGGCCATACCTTTTTGCTCTGCTTGGGCTATACCACTTCACACCAAACTAGGTTGTACGCATTGGAAGGGTAACTATATGTTTGAAGCAACGTTTGGACAAAAATTTTAGACCTAATCACCTCCTACCAACAAGTATCATTGCAATTTCAAAGTGAAAAAGGGATGGAGCTATTGGTTAGTATGACCAGGTATATGTTGTACATCCTCTAGAGGGGGCGTGTGAGCTTGCAGGGGGAATCACCCTTTATTCCAATTGTTTGGTGTCCTTGGGGTGGTGTCTATACATAATAAAGGCACTTCTATTAGATGGAGGTTACACTTTGCTATTTGGAGAGGTTTGTAGGGAGACATGCCATTTAGTTACCTACTGCAACTGTGTTTCAAACTTGCTGCAATTCAGTTTCAGACTTATTTTAGTCTCCCATTGCCATGTTCTTAAGGTATATTTTCTATTACATTGTTGGGAATTTGTTTCCTAAGTTTGGGAATTCATTTGGGGTGCTTGATTGACTACATACCATATTTATAACTTGTAACAAAAATTATGTATTTGCTTTAGAATGATTTATAAGAGCTCACAATGTGTGATCCAAGCTTCGAGCATGAGGTACTTTATGCAATAAGGCGGGGTGCTCACTTATTGAACTTGTCTGATTTTAGAGATGATTCACATTCCAATGCTTGGAAATTTTCTACCTTTGTACACATATATGCTTTATACCTAGATGAGTGTCTTGAATGTGTAGTACAAAGCAGTGAGTAGAGGTAAAGGAGATCAAGCAAGGTAAGACAAACCTATCATAAAAGGAAAAAAGGTCGCAAGGGCAAAATTTTGATCAGATTCATGCCATAGGTGACAAGTGTTGTATGACTATGAGGGAAAATCCAAAAGACAAGGGAAATGGTAGGGGTGTGACATTGACATCTAGTGTCAAACTATTACCTATTGAAGGTAATATAGCAGTGCATATAGATAAGAGGTTGAATGCAATTTAGAAGTAAGCACCTTTAGGTCTATGATACATCAAAGAGAACATCACTAGGATGTATATCGTATCTAGCTGAAGCACAAGAAATGTTAGATGACTCTCATGGTCCAATTATTGTTGCTAGTGATAAGTTATTTCCTTATTTATATAGGCTAGCATCTACAAATTCTTGTACCTAGACAAAGGAAGATCATATGTTTCATATATTCAATAGATAGAATATAAATAAAATGACGATGAATGAGCTTTCTATATGAGCAGTGACAATCCTTCGAGAAAGTATGACATTCCTCAAGTCCCATGAAGATTGATGGCAGGGTTTTCTTAAGGACAAATTGTGGTCTCAAAAAGACAAGCATGGTGAAAATATGACAGTGGTTTGCTACTGTGAAGAAGATTTTGCACAAGTGACAAGAGGTAAGTCAAATAGATGATCAATTCATCACAATATGTATTGTCATAAAATGCAAGGGTAAATGAGCCTTCATAAATGAAACATGTGATATTTTCTTGACCTTAAAGATCTCCCTCCTGGGAGACTTTTGATTGTTTCAAACCTTTTCCCACATGCTTTATTTGCAAGTTTGAAGAAGCTACAATAGTTTAAGGAAAGTAATGAGCAATTATGAGTAGTTGCAAGCATCTAGGGCAGTTGAATGAGTAGTGCAATAGTTGGAGCATATCTAGGAGGTAGTTTTGACTCAATTTTAAGCATCTCCAAGCATTTAGAAGTTGTCTAAAGAGCCTTTGATGATAGACAAGGTCAAAATAACAACTTTTCTTTAGTCAAACACCTTTTTGGAGTTTTTTAAGGGGTTGGAAAGTAGGGAGGATAGTTTTGCAAGCATCTAGGGTAGTTGAATGAGTAGTGCAATAGTTGGAGCATATCTAGGAGGTAGTTTTGACTCAATTTTAAGCATCTCCAAGCATTTAGGAGTTGTCTAAGGAGCCTTTGATGATAGAAAAGGTCAAAATAACAAATTTTCTTCAGTAAAACACCTTTTTGGAGCTTTTTAAGGGGTTGTAAAGTAGGGAGGATAGTTTTGGACGCCCAAGGAGTTTGACCAAACCAACTAAAGCAAGCATATGTCTTTCATCTCTAAACACATGTTCCTATTATCTAGAAATTGTTGAGAAGCTTATAAGGAAGCCTAAGGGTAGTTTTTTCCTAGTTCTTACTCTCCAGTCTTTGCATTGTAACTTGTTTTGAGAGTTCTTTCAAGCTGGAGCAACAAATGTAACTCAACTTCAGACTTATATAGCTATGTAACACTTCTTTTTATCAATAAAAGACAAGTGTTTTGCCTTTTATAATCTGTTTCTTGTGTACAATAATGAATGATGGATATGGTTTTTGTGATACTATACTCAATCCTTGAATTTCATGTCTCATTCTTTAGTACCTTCATATAAAAGTATACATATTCTATGCAGGTTATAAGTTGTGTAATGACTCAAGCAACCCTTTATTGTGAAATATAAATGTTTTTCCTTTATAAGGTTGTTGAGTTTCAACCTTCTTATAAAGTGCTTATGCATAAGTATGTAAAAACCTTAGTTGTGCATGAAACAACTTGTTCATTTGATCATTCTATGTGTTTAAAACAATAGTGTAGGTTTTAAATATTTTTTGGTGCATCACCTTATTAGTCCTAGGTTTCATTTCTATGTTTCTTTTGCACCCTTTTCTTGGCATGCGACAATAGGATATGTTAATTAGGTGAGGTTTCAAAGGGAACCAACCCTTTCTGGAGGTTGATCTCAGCAATCTGAGCCCTCACTCAGTGAGATCATCCCATGTTCCATAAGGTGGTTGAGTGACTATATCATCTCAACAAGGGTACACACTTCAGTGACAACAATGATAAGATATGGATTGCTCACTAAACCTACATGACCTTGGTATGATTGCAATAACGAGATGGCAAAGAAGCAACATAAGGTTAACAATAATAGCCTTAATTCTCGATGAAGGATGAAGGCCTCTAGTTATAGAATTCTCAAGAAGCAAAATCAAGGGCTAAGATAGATTGATGATGGATGGCTAAGATTGAATGAGGACTAGGGTTAGGCTCAAAGATGTAGTCATGTGACAAGTGTCACATGAGGGACAAGGTCAATGTTTAGGATTAGCATTAGGGCAATATCTTTATGAGAATGGTTAGGATTAAGAGGTGTGATATGAAATGAATGGATGACATGAAAAGTTTGTTTTACTTTTGGAAAGGTGTCTAGGTTCAGTGAATCTAGAAAATGTCTTAGTTAGTCATGTTAAAATGACACTTGTTATATGATAGCAAGTTTAGATTGTGATCCATGTAAACAAGTTTAAGGGCTAAGATTAAATGGACAAGGATAAAGGTGAATGCAAAATTAATTAAATAAATAATAAATATTTATTTAATTACTGGGATTAAGTGAAAGGAAAAATATTTATTTAATTAAAGGTTAGGATAAAATAGGGAAACGGTGGAATTAAATAAATAAATAATAAATATTCATTTAATTAATGGAAATTAGGTGTGGTTGGGTAAGGCTAAATTTTAGGTGTCTACACTAATAAAACTCGAATTGGTGAAGGCAACTACTCTTCTACCCAAGTATATTACTCGTGAATGGATGAGTACAAAGGCAATTCAATCCTTTGTCAAACCCATGGCTGATTCAACCTAGATGATACAACATATAATTGTTCTCCTTTTAATCTAAAAGATGCAACATGCAATTTTACTTTGTTTCTTGTTAAAAAACATGATTTCCTCCTTTTATAATCATTGTTCTTGTTAGAATACTCTCCTAAGTGATAGAAAAATCCCCACGAACTATCAAGGATGTTACTAAAAAGATAAGAAACTTAAAAAAATTCCATAATGGTAGTCTCATCCAAGTACTTTTCTATCTTGTAATCTTGTTTTGTATATATCCTTGCATTTGAATTTACTTTTTTGTTCAAATTACACTAATCTATTAATGTCTATACAAATTTTATTAAAGCTTCATGATCCATTTGGATAAAACCTCCCTTCTCAAAGGAGATTTTGTGGGAACAAAAGCTTACATTCAAGATATCAAAAAAATCCTATTTGTGAGATGTATGCGTCTATCAGCTTGTGTCGAATCAACAACTCTTGTGACATCTGCTCAAAGCATTCTACAATGGATTCTAAAATTTCCTTCCCACTTGCTACAAAAAGTTCTACAATCTTTACATTATACAATAAATTTGTGTTGCCATTAAAGAAAAATATACATGCTCACAACCATTATTGCAAACTACTACAATTACTCGCAAAACTTGTGAGTAATCACAAAGAAAGATTGTCATGCCCTTAATCTTATGTGTTCTTAGGGTTATGAGTAGTAAACTTGTGGCTACCTTAACTCCTAAGTATTAAGTTATATAATCATTATTATATTCATATATAAGTAGTTAAATCATCCTAGGGGTTATAATTAATTATCTAAGTCAACTTGGGTGGAAACCATGGCATAAGTGGCTAGTTATTATCATCGTATTAGCGAATTGTGTTTTGTTCAGATATATTTGGAGGTTTTTGTTGGAAGTTTGAGTTGTTTGTGAGTTGTTCGAGTGTTGTCATTGATGTCAACCCCTTATATGAAGAGAGTGTTGGAATGTTAACGCTATTGATGATGTCAACCCTTAGCATTGGAGTTGTTTGAAGCCTGGAGTTGTTGGTATTGATGTAACCACAGTGTTGGTGTTGTCATTGATGTCTTACTTCAGTATAGTTATAGAAGTTGTGGATGTGCTATAGTTGACGAGAGATATTACAAATGTTGTGGATGTGTTGCAGAGATGTTAGTAGTGTTGTTGATGCAGTTAGTTCACTTGGTTTCCAAGTGCTCTTTAGAAAATTTGAATAAAGAAGAGTTCAATGTGATAGTGTGGTGTTCAATGTTTTGCTCCACATTTCTTCATGGTTGAAGATATACCTGCATGGTTTAGATATGATGGTTAGAGGTGTTTAGAGGTTCTATATCTATAATTTCAAGTTCTGGATCGTACTGCAGTGAAAGTTGTGTTTGACAGTACATGTATGTTTGGTGAAACATGGTGTTTGGGAGAGATGAGATTGCTCCACATTTCTCTATAGTGAAGGTTCTTGTCCTACAAATATGAGAATGTGCTTATATATTTTGTATCTAACTTCATTTGAAGTTTCAGGTGCTATGGTGTTCCGCAAGGTTGTTTAGTGAGTTGGATGTTTGTGCCAATGTGTCTAGTTGCACAAAATAAAGGTGTTCTTAAGTTTCAGGAGGTTGCAGTAGTAGTGGTGAATATTCTGATGTGGAATATTCTAAGATGTTGTGAAATATTGTTGTTTGGTTCGTGAGATGTTTTCAAGCCTGGAGAAGTGTGTTTGGATCGCTTGGTAGTGTTAGTGTAGGTTTGGCCAACCTAGCATGCTAGTGCTAATTGTGGTGGATGATTTTTGTTTATGGAAGTATTGAGAAGCTTTTCAATGTAGATTTAAGTCCTAGTTAAGTAATGGTGTGGTCTACCTTCACTTCTCTATACCTTGGAAGTGTTTGGTGTTGACCTATTTGATGTTGCACGGTTGAGGTGCATACGTTTCCTTAAGGCCGGCTTAATTAAGATTATTCTAGGTTGTGGATGGTATAAATACAAGGTGAGTTGTGTGAATCAAGTAGAGAAGGTGTGTGATGTGAAAGATGCAAAAGTGATCAAGTGTGATGATCTAAGTGTGAGCTTTAATGCCTATGACTCTGACATGTAGTGAGCAGAATGTGTCTACATTTTAGTTTGTTGAATGAGTTGTTTGTGCTTCAGTGGAACTATACCTTTGACATAAGAGAGATGCATTATTAGCAGATCAAATTGGCAGTGAGCCACATCTTCTTCTATCTTCTCTCTTTTGGACAGTGAGTCCTTTGGCAGTGAGCCCTTCTTTCTTTTGGGCAGCGAGCCCTCTAGCAGTGAGCCCATTGTATTTGATGTTGCTATTACTTTATATTGTGAGCTAATCCTCACCGTGGTTTTTCGCTTCTTGGGTTTTCCATGTAAATCTGGTGTTCTTAAATGTGTTTGGATGTGTTTGCATTACTGTTTCATATGTTTACATTATGCTAATGCATGATAAGGGTTTAATGGTTGTTAAAAGTTTAAGGGGTAATACATATCCAAATGTAAATGAGGGTTTTTGATGTTTTAATGAACAACTAATTCACCCCCTCTCAATTATCATGTGCATCTTAGAACAGTCCCCCCTAGAAGTGGCTTGTTATTCTCAAATGTTATCAAATATTGACATCATATTTCCTACTATATTCTTCGATTGTGCAAGTTATTTCATTACAAATCTCAATTGAAAGTTGCGTGCAACAAAACTCAATGCCAAGTTCTTTAAAAACTTGTGGTAATTTAACCCCCAAAAAAACTCCTAAAATCACAAAAAATACAAAAAACATGCCAATAAGGTTAAAACTCACCCAATGACATAAAAAACATTTTTTATTGCTTGACAATTTTGGGAAAGACTACAAATGACATGGATGCAATTTTTCATGACTTCTACGATGGAAGTTGTAGTTGCACAACAATCTAAGGGCCTAGATTAAGTGTTTTGGCACAATTCCAAGTCATAGGTTGCATTTAGAGGGCGAAAATAGGAAATACATAGGTGATAATTATCTTTGTTTCCTAATGCCTAATAAGAACAGTAGAAAATGTCAAATATTTCTATGAATATATGAATTTTCTAGGTTGATAACACATTCATATTAGATCCTCAACCTTGACTCCACTTCAATATAAACACATATGAGGAGGTGGAAGGCAACCTGTTAGCAAGCCATTAGTGGTAGGTTCATGACATACACAACTTCATACTATGCTTGAGGCTCTTGTTGATGATGTTGCAGTTGGACCATCTAATTCCACAACACCCACATGTGCCAAAACACTTTCTAGGCTTTAGTCCAGAATAAATTTATGATTAGTAATTCTTATCGATATTTCAAGTTTGTATGTATTGAGAGGTTGAACTCATTTTTTGGTCTATGATACATATTGAGGTCTAATTTTGATTTATATGAGAAGAAAATTGGTATTATGTTCTACAAATTCAATAATATGTGTGTTTTTTAAGAATATTTTTTAAAATTTATGTATTTTAAAATATTTGATAATTTTTTGAATTATCGTTGAGTTTTTCCCCAAGTGTTTTTTGAGACTCGTGTTTTTAAATTTTTTGGGTCGGCCAAGTCATTGCCAAGTCAAAGTTTTCCAACTATGCTTATCACATGCTCATAGTGTTTCCCATAATTGATCATTCATGCTTCATCCCTTGTTCATCCAAATGAAAAAAATACATTTTTTCTTACATTTTTTCTTTCCCTTGCTTACTCTCAAGCAACCTTGCATGTTTATACACACCCTTTCATGAGTGGAATCTACTCCTTTCTTGCACAACCAAGTGGAATTAGCTTTGAATACAAAACTAATCTACAAAAGAAACTTGGACAACAACACTCTCTCATCTCTTATGCCAATTAAGAAAGTGTTATATCCAAGCATTATAACTATTCATCCCTATTACTTGTTGCTTTGTTATTCTCCTCTTTCCAAAGTGGCTTCTCTTTATATCTTTGGCCATGCTTTGAGTGAAGTTTTGGACAGATCCTCTAACACTTGTCATCCCAATGTCCTCTAATCTTGCAATGGGAACATTAATAGATAGCTTTACACATGCTCAAATCAAATTTATCATAACCTTCCTTGAGTGTTCCTTCACCCTTCTCTTGCCTTGTTTTAGGTGAGCAACTCCTTTTTACATCCAATATTATGAGAGTTGTACTCCTTAGCAATTATTATTTTGCATACTAAACCATAATGGTTATTGCTTCCAAAAACATGCATTAAATTTGAATCTTGCAATCCCATGCTCTATATCCATTCCTTTTGCAATGCAAACAAAAGATGGAATTCTTACCCACATACTCAATTACCTCCTTAGGCTTGGCTAGTAGTGAAGTGGGTGGGTACAATTTTATTGTTATAAAATTGTAATGGTGAAATTGTATATTAAAGATGTTTCACAACACCAGTGCTATTTACAGTAATAATTTAAAAGGATTTTCTTCTAGTTTGCAATTATAACAATATTATTTTGTTTGTTCCTTGAACATGTAACAAGAATTTTCTTTAGAAATAGCTCTAGCTTTGTTGATGTTTTGTACAAAAATGTACTTTGAAATAGTTATAATATATTTTTTTCCACATTTCATATTTTTATTTGGGAGCTCTTGAATTTAGAAGTCATAGTTTGAGCAAATTGGGTATTGTGATTTTTACGCTTGCTAAAAATAATCCATGAATAGCCCTTAAGTTATCTTGAAAAGTCCTTAGTTGTCTCTGCCTCCTTTTCCATTGAGCTTAGAACTTTATAGGACCTAGAGATTGCAATACTGTGTTGTCATTGCTATACAACTCTTTTGGAAGTACTTTCCATTAGTGCAAACAAATCACCTACTAGTCCCCTTGCCCAATGGGCTAGTAAAACTTCCCAAATGTACAAATATTGGTTGCCCTATGATCACAAGGGTTTTAACACGGGTCTTTTTGCATGATTATGCCTTATCCTAAGCACTCAACCATAACCTGATGGGGAGCATCATGTTAAAACTCTAGATGCAAGTAAACGGTTTTTCTATTTAAATTATTGCTCTAATTATTTTCATGTCTTTTTAATTTATTTGTATTTTTCTCTATAAGTCATTGGGATAAGTGTCTTTTTAATTAATGTAGTTTTGAGCAAGCAATTTTATCATAATATAAACAGAAACCCCCAAATAGGAGCAAAGCTTACTGCCCCCTACCCTCTATGAAACTAGAAATAAGTTTCACAACACTAGTGCTATTTACAATAATAATTTACCTTTGTTTCTCCACAAGTATTTTATTTCTATTTAAGTCAATGAAATAGGTCTTCTGTTGTTTTTTGAAAACCTGATGGTTAGAGTGTGTGCCAATTTTTTCTCATTAAATGACCATTGTGATGTTCCTCTCTATATTTTTTATCGTTATTATTATTAGTTGCAGTTTCTTTGTATATCACAAAGACAAGTGTTTGACCCTTTTCAACACCTTATTTGGGCCTTATCATGTGACATTTTTCTATATATGGGTTTCTGATAAATTGCATAAATGTATGATTCAAGCACCAATTTACTTTCTTTCTGTAACCTCTAGCTTTAGGGATTTGCACCACCCTACCTTGTCCATTGAATGTGCCTTGTTATCATTATTTTTTGTAATTT
This sequence comes from Sequoia sempervirens, assembly GCA_007258455.2. Classification (NCBI taxonomy): domain Eukaryota; kingdom Viridiplantae; phylum Streptophyta; class Pinopsida; order Cupressales; family Cupressaceae; genus Sequoia; species Sequoia sempervirens. The sequence goes on along the minus strand of VDFB02281492.1, from coordinate 1,012,393,770 downwards.
TATCTTTGTATCATAGAGACAAATGTTTGACCCTTTCCAACATTTGAATTGGGCCTTATCATGTGGCATTCTTCTATATATGGAAGGAATTGCTAAATTTATTGGTTTCTCATAAGTTGCACAAGTTTAAACTTTAAATGATTCAAGTGCCAAGTCACATTCTCTCTAAAACCTTTAGCTTCTGGGACTTGCACTACCCTGCCTTGTCCATTGGGTATGACAATACACAACATATTGGATATGTTATTCTATCCAATTTTAAATACTTTAGCGTGTCTCTTAGGGATTTCAACCTCAAGCTCTACTTTCAAAGGCCCAACCAATGTTTTAACTCCTTGAGTTCAGGCTCTTGAATTTACAATCTCTTTTGTTGTTTTCTCATTGGTGAATTTTCTATAACCACTTTTGACATTTTTTCTATTAAAATTATTGCTCTAATCTTTTTCATGTCTTTTTAATTTTCTTTGTAGATCATTGGGATAAGTGTTTTTCACCTTTCACACTTTATCATACGACCTTTTTGTAGATGGAATAAATAACTTGGCTTTTGGCTTTTGATAAATTGTGCAAATAGTAAAGCAATTTACTTGAACACACCTTTATGATTTCTCCTTCATTGCTTTTTGGCTGATTTTTTTATCCCTTATTAACAAAAAGATGTTTCACAACACCACTGCTATTTACAATAATAATTCAATTTTTTTTTTCTTCTAGTTTGCAATTATCACAATGTTGTTCTATTTGTTCCTTCAACAGGTAACAAGATGTTTCTTCAAAAACAACTCCACATATGTTGATGTTTTGTACAAAACTCTACTTTGAAATAGTTATAATATTAATTTTTGCAACATTGCATGTTTTCATTTGGGAGCTCTTGGATTTAGAATTCATAGTTTGAACAAATTGGGTATTGTGATTTTTACGCTTGCTAAAAATTAGCCATGAATAGCCCTTAAGTTATCCTGAAAAGTCCTTAGCTGTCTTTGCCTCCTTTGCCATTGAGCTTAGAACTTTATGGACCTAGAGATTGCAATATTGTGTTCTCCTTGCTATACATTTGTTTCTAATAATTTAAAAAATATTACAAAATCATATATATTAATATAAAACAATGATAACTATAGTAATAAATGTCAAAATTTTAAATTTACTATTAAATTTCATAGTAAGTTTCTAAATTCATATTAAAAATATTTAAGACAATTTTGTTATAAATGTTTTAAAAATTAAAATCAGTTATATTTATCTTTGAAAATAAATTTTAAAATTGAAAAAATGCCACATACACTATCAAATTCTAAGGTTGAATATATGCATGCTTTTTAATAACATTCCGTAGACCATAGCCTGCCTATTTGAAATGTTATTTCAGACGAGAATTTCCACTCAAGGAGTAGTTTTAAATTTGGAAATTAAGAACAAACCATATAGAAAACTCTCGTAATATTAACTAGAGCCTTCAAATTTTTGACTACCCTCTTCAACTTCTCTATGTCATCCTTCCTCCTCTCCCCCTTTCATTTCGTTCTTTGGCAAACCCAACTTTTTGTCTCTTCTAAAAATCTTATTTTCCAATTAAAATTCAATAACAAATAATTTTAGGTAGGTGAGGCCTTTGATTTAATTCAATCTTGTAATACAACTTTCAATTTTAATGTCAATATCGACAGTGTGAAACCAATGTGCTTGTTATTTAATTTCATCTTATTTTCCAAGTTTTATTGGTTGAGGGGACTTTATGTGATTGAATTGAAGATGCCTAAAAGGAGGAGCAAGGAGAGGGAGGAGGAGGAAGAGGGAGGGGTTGCCGCAAAAACAAGGAGGCCCCAGATAGCTGTAGAGCCCAAGATAGAGCTTGGGAATGCTAAAGACCACAAAGCTATGGTAAATTATATTTCCTTAAGCTACATCATTTTAAGGTGTTGTTCTTTCAGGCCATAATCTTTTTTGTTTTTTTTGGGTTTCATGTTTTTTCTAATCCTATCTTTTATTATTATCTTTTCTTTAATTATTTTTGTTTGATTTGGTAATAAAACTATACCCACTCCTTCATTTTTTTTTGGGTTATACCCATTTTTTGTTTCATGTTCTTTAGGAAAACATCTTTCATTTTTGTTTCATGATCTTTCACAATATACCTTATTTATTGTTTGCTATTTTGTTAGGCTGTAACTGGTTTTTTAAAAGGTTCTTTCAGGTCACACTTATTTTTTATTTCATATTTTTTAGGTTATAATATTTTTCATTTCATTTCATTTAGTAGATATGCCTAATTGTTTCAGGTTTTCTCATATTGCATGGATTTTGATTTTAAGAATTTTGTTATATCATGCTTTATCCAATCTTTTGTTTTATGTTTTTTCAGCTTATATCGATTTGATGTTTGATGTTTTTTTAGGCCACGCACATCTTTTATCATGTTTTATTAAGGCTGTAAATGTTTTTGTTTTTATGGTTTTCAATACTATATTCATTTTTGTCTTGGGATTTTAGGGCTTAGTCTACAATTGCTTGGCTTTTAGAGTTCATAAGAGTTCAAGACATTTGAAAGTGCTTATTTTAATTCAGTTGAAGTTCTCTATAGGCTAGAATCATGATGATTTCATGTTATTTAAGGCTATGCTCATTTCTTCTTTAGATTTATAAGATTTATCCCATTGATTGTCTTTTGGGTGTAGGATTTTGAAAACACCTTGTTTAATTTAGTTGAAGTTATCTACGGTAATTTATGTTGTTTAAGGCTACACCAAATTCTTGTCTTGGGATTTCTAGGATTTATGCATGTTGCATGTCATCCAATATTTATGCTTTTTGAAAAATAGGCTTTAGGGATTTGGAAGGCTTTTCCTTAATTCAGTTGATTGTTTTTTTTGCAAGGGGATTTATGGCAAGCTGCATTTCCTGTTGGCACTGAGGTCATTATGATTTGTATCATATATTTCATTTTATTGCTTGGAAAACCGTGATGGTGTTTCAAGTCACCTTTAATGTGGTGTGGAGTGTGCTTTGGATCAAATTGATAATACATGTAAACATGCTATTTTTGCTAGATTTATAAACACCAATCACACTTAAACTTTTAACTTTTAAAGTAATAAAATAAACTCAAGGTGAGATAATATCTCTAAGAGTGACCTTGGTCTCTCAAAACTCCATAATTGTTTTTATTGTAAGCTTGATGCATGAATCCTATGATCATTTCATCACAACCTTGTCATATTTACCTCCACCATGACTTTGTGTATGTACTCTATAATTCTTATACCATGACCTCACCAAATGTCTGTCAAATCATTGACATTGTCTTCCTTATTATGACACAAGAATTTGAACTTTGCTATTATAAATGCCTCTTTTATGAAAATTTCAACATTACAATTTTATATAAATAATTAATATCTTTAAAACATTTTCTAAATAGATTTATTTAAGATATCTATACTAATTTATTTTCCCTCACAATCTAAAAAAGATTTTCCATACCTGTAATTTAAATTTTATTAATGACGAGTTTAAAATTTAGATATACGTTCCATTCCACGAAGATACCAATATCAATATTGTCCAATTGTTTCATTAAAACAAGTGACGCAAGCATCAAGTTCCTTTGGAGAGCGTAATGCATTTAGATTTAGAGGAGAAAGTAGATAAAAATGTAGTTAGTGGCCAATGAATTATAGCGATGAAGCAGAGTTACTATATGCAAAGGAGATTAAAGAAAAATTCAAGGAAAAAGCTTTTAGGCAAGCAACAAAGAAATATGGTTTTTCAAAGAAGCGGACTAAATATAGTTGTTAGAGTCATTTAATTTTAGTCATCCCACTTGTCAAAATCATAACTTTTATCACATTGCTCAAACTTTAAGGTTTAGAAATGCATAGAAAATCTTAAATCACAAGCAAATTAAAGTGGCTCAAAGAAATGTTAGATCAACCCATCAAAGAACCAAAACAAAGATTCAAGGTTAAATTCCACTTTGGAGCTATTATATAGCTTTACACTAAATCAATCCATCTATACCAAGTTCAAACTAATCCCAACACAAGCTAGATTTGCAACAAACCCAATAACATAGAGTGCAAATTAATAAAATAATGTAAATGGCATGTCTGTCAGGATCCAAAAACTCTAATATTGTTCACAATTGTAAGATACATGATGGAAAAAGGAAGTTATTAAATTGACATATGAGCAAGACACTAAGATAGATTATGGAAAAATAATAACTGACAACTTAAAGAATAAATGTCAGAGCATGAACATTACGTTAATGAGGGTTAAATATATAGTCAGTGTCAACCACTTTAGTTTGAATCAATGCATAATATATGTTGTTTGATTATTTGCACTTTTTTGGATCCTTTTTCACCTTTCGTAGTCTAATAGAGAAGTATTATGTCCACCTAATTTGTTATGGTATCTATGGACTCATGCAAATCATTTAACTTATTTAATTTATATAATTGTTTAAATATAAACAAATATATATTTATTTTATTAATATTTAAAAATATTTAGAATATTAATTATATTAATAAAAATATATCTTTTATATTAATTTGAACTTATTTAAATATCATATATTGATATTTAAATATTAAAATATTTTTTATTAGTAATTGTGTAAATAAATAAAACAACTTCAAATTGATATCTTTTTATTTTTTATTCTTCTTTTTAATTGCATGCCATTTTGATGATAGATCATGAAATATGATGAGAAAATGCAGGTGAAAAAACATAATACACAATTAAAAATCTAAACATCAATATCTATATTAACTTGCACTTGTACTTAAACAATTAATAATAAATGCAAAATAATGAAAGAAATAAACTTAGACAAGTATAGATTTAAAATAAATAAATAAAAATTAAGTATTATGTGATTATGAAATATTTGCATATAGATTACAAAAATAAAGTAATGCAAATGAAAAATAAAGCTGACAAAAAACATTGCAAATGGAAATAAAATGTTCACACCCACTATCAAATCAATATTTATTTGACTTTTATGTCATAAATGAGATTTTGAAAGCTTTTACTTGATATTATGAAAGCTTTTACCATTAAACAAAGTTAATTTACCAATTAATTATATTTTTTTCTATTAACTAAATTGTTGTTTTTAAATTATAATAACCACCTTTAAAAAAGAAGATTCCAAATTCAATGATAGGCGAATAGTAGCACATTTTTATGGAAGCTTCCAATATAGCTATTGCTAAATAAATAATAGCACTTGACCTCTTTTATAAGTGGGCCACGTCTTATTTGAGACAATTGATTTCTTAGAGATTATATTTCCACTATCATGGAACTTTCAGAAAATAATCGTTTTCCATACGCTTATGTATAGAGAATATGGATTGAAAGCAATCAATAAGATAGTGAGCCTTGTTTGGAGCCCAATTGCAGTGTAGCTGCTGAAGGTATTACCAATTGTAAGCTAATTCCAAATTTTCATTTTCACAAATCTTTATTGATCTTTTGACATGTTAAAATTGTTTATTTTAAAGCTTTTAGAAATTTTTTATTATAAAATAAATTTATTTTAACCAAACACATTGATCCTAACTTTCTGTTTTTAACATTTTTAAATGGTAAATGTTTTATTCACCGAAAAACTCATATTAAATTATTACATGTCAATCTATAAATATTTATGTAAATGTAATATAAGCATTTTTGTTTGTTTTTGAGGATAAAGGTTGCACGTGTTGAGTTCCATAGCTAGGAGAACCAATCATGTCGACAGGTGGGAGGCATGCAGTTTACAAGGTTAAATGTATTTACTGGACAACTCTAATTTCTTTCATCGTCATACTTTTGGTTAGGATTTGTCAGGTCTTCGTATTGTGATAAATTATGGAGGCCATCGATCCTATGAGACACTGCATGATAAACTGGGTGCTCAAGACCTATAATCCATATCTCTGGCTTTAATCTTTTGCTCTCTCGTGATGGCTCTTAATTCTTTTTCAAGAATTCCAAAGACTCCAAGGCTTGAGTCAGGTACACACAATTTGGTTACATTCTCTTCTTCATTCACTTTTCATAACACCTACTCGAGACAACAATATATAGGAAAAAAGCTCCAAAATGATCATGTTAGACATTGGGGGTGGAGAAGTCATCTTTGTAACAGGGTAAGGGCAATCACAGTAGAAGTTCCCACAAGAGAAAGTGAGGGCGTTTCCAAAGGTTCAGATGATAATAATGAGGAGTATGATGCCATTGTGATTGGGTCAGGCATTGGGGGTCTAGTGACTGCAACACAATTGGCAAATTAATCATATCAAACTTTTGTCCTCCTATGTTCTGTTTTCTATACTCATCTTCCTAGAACTGGGCTGCTGCTATTTTAACTTTCCTTTACAAGTAACTTTGTTGCCTTACCCAGCTACTTTTCAAAATCTTACATAAACAATTTTAGGTTATGCGTTTTTCCCATATCCAGGTTTGATTGCTATAGCAATATAAGGAAATTCGTTGTTTTGAGTGCACTGTCATTTCTCAGCCATGTTTTTTTCTTTACTCTTAATATTTTTGAGCCGTATTTCTCATTTGGGTTTTGCTTTTAGGTAAATTAGCTTCCTTGGCATGCTAATTGAGGAGACATAACTTCAAGGATACTTTATTCCTCAATTTGGTTCTGTCTTGGATATTGTATGCGTATGTTTTAATCACCGAGTTTATAAATCTCTTTCTCATACTGCTTCTCAATGAGATTCTTTAGATGCCAGATTGATCTCAATTTTTCTTGTGATTTGTAAAGTTACACAAAAAATAGTAATATATGCTCACTGGGTGTAGAGCGAAACGGGTTTCAAGAATGTCAGAGAAGGTGGCAGTGGGTGTTCTGTCTGGAGTCATGAAAGTTGCAGGGTTTGTAACACAATCTGTTGTAAATTCATCGGCAGGCAAAAAGTTCTTCAGCCTTCTGCCTGGGGAAATAGTTCTTGCTTCACTTGATGCCTTCGGTAAGTTTCTTAAGGAAACCTTTCTTTTTATCTTCAGCCGCTTTTGCCAATTGATCAGTATTTCGAATATTGTAAGCATTGTTACCATGAAGTATAGAAAGGCTGAGACAATCTACTGGTTTTGTTGTTTTCTCTTGAGATTTTTTCACTTGAAATAGTCAACGAGTAATTTCCAGGCAACCCTGTGTTGGCATGCATCTACATTTTCAGATTACACTCCTGATCCATCATCAGGATGAAGATAAGATTACAAAATTAGAGCTCTTTATATTAATTATTCTGTTCGAGTACATAAGATGTCACACCAAAATTATTCTGTTCAAGTGTAAGTTTGCACCCTTCCCTTTAAAATGCTAATTTACTTGTACCTTTAAAATGTCAATTCATAAATTTGAAGAGCAATTAGAGTTCTTGATTGTTATTTTAATAGCCCATACATCTGTCTTTGCTTTTCTTTTTGTCCTTTTAGTTTTTTTTGTTTAATTCATCTTACTTGCGTCACTTGAGCATCGGGATTATAAGGAAAATTCCTTCTTATACAAGGAAAGAAACAAAAAACCTGGATCTGCATTCCAATTTTCAGTGAAACCCCCAAGTTTAGATTGCACAAGCAAAGCTAAATTTTCATCTAAAAATTCACGACTTCCCAAATGTGAGTTGGGTGATATTTTCATGAAAATTAGCTTTGTGATTGCTCCCCCAAAGAAAACAGATCGCTGAGAACCAGACCTTTTTAGCTTACCCAAATCATTTATCTATCAATCTCGTGGAAGAGGTCCTCCACAAAGAACCAGTCAGAAAACTAATATAGATTTCAGCTTGTAATTAACCCCAAAACTTTTTTCCAGAAGATTTGACCAATTGCCTAACTATCTCCCATTTTTTTTCCTTCTAAATAATCTGCTCATTTTTAATAATTTGCAGACATAATATTGCTACATGTATACACTAAGAAATGATTTACTTAAGAATACGGTCTACATACTAAATTTTAAGGGGCTATATATAAAATGCCAGTCCAATCTGTACTTTAAAACTGTAGAGTGACATATAGATGAAGTCAGTTTTCAGTTTACCTATTTCCCATTTACTCTTTAAGTGTTTTAATAATTTGCGGACATACTATTCTCATATCTATGCACTAGGAAATGCTTTCTACAATAATACAGTCTGTATACTAATTGGAGGGATCTCTATATAAGATAGCAGTCCAATTTTATGCTCTATTGGTTCTCAAAACAATTGTTCCACAATCCTAGAACTCTTCTCACC
>VDFB02281492.1:1012373838-1012385412 GCA_007258455.2 Sequoia sempervirens | reverse complement strand
CAACACCAACTACTCATAATTGCAACAATTATAATTAAAAATTGCATTCCTTGAATTTTCTCTTTATTTATTACTCACTTTGACTAGGTTATCCGAAGTGTAGTAACTAGCATGGAAATGGTATGTTTATATGTTCAATAATCTAAAAATTACCTCATAATCCCCAACAGCTCATAATCAAATTACCATTCAATAAAGTTTTAAATAAGTACACCAAATTTGAAAAGAACTCATTGTAAAAATGCATTTGATGACATGAAAAGATATTTTCTAAATCTACTGATACTTGTGCCTTTTTTTTCATGGAAGACCTTGCTGCCATATGTATCAACCACTATTCTATTGTTGGAGATCTCTTAGTACAAAATGAGAAAATAGCAAAGAATGTGTAATCTATTACATTAGTTGCACCTCCCTATATTATGAGACATGGTATAAAACTATGTAAAAGATGTGCTTAGATATGGTTTTTTTCTCACAAAAACTAAAAGGTTATATGATTCATCTCAAGACATAGCATATAAAAAAGATCCTATAAAATACGGATATATTATTAATCGAGATGTATCCTTCCCAATCCTTGTGTTTTTTCATGATATATTATTCCCACATCAACACCACTTTATTCATCATCACTCGATCTTGGCTTTTTAGATTGCTCGAGGCAACATCATACTTCTCCTTGAATCCTTTTGTGCAATCTCATTTTCTTGTCATCTCCTCCTTCCATTATCTCTTTCTCTTCCCATCCTGCCTTCTATCCATCATCTTGCATCATCTTCCTCATTTACCCATCATCATCTCATCCATTTTGCAAGTACACCCATGTTCTCCCAAACCTGCATGTCCTCTCAAGGGGACATCTCTAATCCTCATCGTCACTCCCGTCATATTTATTCCTAGCCACTCCTTTAAATAATTGGAGCATCTTCCCAAATCTAACCATCTTCTTTGAAATGATGCTACTTTGTAATACTATCTCAAAGAGGGAAAAAATGTAGACACTAAAATTGACCATTACATTCAATAAATTTATCCTTGACTCATATGTTCCCAATCTCATATTAATTAAATGAAGTATTATTTATTCTTATTTTCATCAAATCTTCATGATCTATGTTAATTAAATAATACTTTTTTACATAATTAATACTCCCTATTTTCCTCTATTTTCCTAAGTCCTAACCTAAAATAAATGATTAATTTTAATTATTTATCTACATCTATCCTATATTACTCCTTCTCTCTCATAAATTAAATAAATAACTTCTATTTATTTAATTTTCTCTTCATATGTCATCCTCCAACTCTCTCACTTTCCCTCTAATCCTAATCCTAATCACCCACCCAATCCTCTACCTAAACACTTTCACATTCCTAATCCATGAGGGTCAGCCCATAATACTATGTCTTATTTTTTGGCCAAAATAGGACATCAAAATCAATATTTTTCACCATTTTTTTAGTTTATAAACCTATAGAAACTAAACCATTAATAATTTGGAGATAATGTAAACTAGTGATTTGTGAAGATTGGTGTGTAAATTCTAAATATATATATTTTAAAAAATTAGAAAAAAATGTGATTTTTTTTACAGAACTATTAATAACTTATTTTTTATAATAAACAATATTTTAAAAAGATGATGTTTATGTCATAGCACATGAATTTTTTATTGAAGATAAAATTATATTTTAAAAATATATAGATTTGTAACATCAATATCTAGTGCATGGATGTTTTTTATAAAAAAATTTACATTTTTTAAAATAAATTTTTTAAGTTGAGTAATTATGATTTGGGCATAGGTGTATGCCATAATACATAACTTGTTTTGTATGTATTAAGAAAAAAAACAAATTATTTCCCCTTTTGGGAGAAGACCCCATATGGGTCTTGTCCCTCAAAGTACCTAAAAGGAAATTTTTTATTCCTCTCACCTCATCCCCATTAGAGTGTGAGAACAAACCTTGTCTTTATGGAAATATCCTCCCCATATTCCAAAGTACCCTCATGAGTACAATTTCCCTCAAGCCACCATATTGTGCCACTTGGCACAATCTCATGACTTGAGAGATCACATGCCATTCTAGCCATTGATTTTCCCATTCAATCCTAACTATTGATTCTCCCCAATCAAAAATATATATATCTAACCCCAACCCAAGTCATTTTAACACACCTTGGAATGTAATATTATGATACATAATTTGTGAGCACACATCAAAATCATCAAAGGGTACAACCATCTCATGCAACTAGGATACCTAACCCAACTGAGTGATTTTTGTTGTTGTTGTGTTGATCAATTTAGTCATTTAAAATTATTCATTTGTAGCATAATTTCCTTTCACACATCAACAACTAGAAAAAACCTAGACTATGGTCTTCCATGCAATAAATAGATTGATAATATATTTAGTAGGTAGCCTAATCCACCATGCAATAGAAAAAGGTACTATATATTTTTGAACAATAATCATTTTCCATAAAATCCCATGCATTGAGTCTCCATAGGCTCCAAGGAACTAGAGCTCTTCCAAAAAAAAGTATATTTTTAAGAACTTATCTCCCTTCTTCTTTAGGTTGAGCAATCAATTACCAACTAGCCAATACAACACCATCATTATCCTTTTTAACAAACCACAAAAAATTAAAACATATACTCCTAATCTTCTCCAAAACCTCCACAAGGATATGTGCCAAACCATGCCAATACACATGAATAGCTTCTAAATCAAACTTAACTAGCATCCTCCTAAAGATAACTGCCTATTGCACCACAAATTCATACATTTGATAATATTTACCACTAGCCTTTCCTAGTCCTATTTAACATAGACATTTAGCTTCAACCAATACCCTATATACTTTAACCCATCCTAAAGTAAAGACTTGGTAAAGGGGATAATTTATATAATATGTCTAGATCATCATCATCATATAATGTATTTGTATATGTACATAAATATATATTTTATGTGTACACACACAATACACATATATGTATGTACATACATGAATGTGTGTGTGTGTGTCACATATATGCATACAATGAATATGCACATGCATGTATGCATGTACACACATACATATAGGTAGAAACACACAAAAAAATGTGTTATATATAATAGAAAAAATTACATGTCTTGAATTTTTTCTCTTCACTTTGGACTCACTTTAACTAGTTTATCTTACATGCAATGATTGTCATACAAATGACAAGTCATTGTTTTCAATACCTAAACATTACCTCAAAGCTCTCAAAGAGTTCAAAACCAAATCACTATTCACTAAACTTGTAAAGAGTCACAAAATTTGAATGAAATGTAAGTATATTAATTCAAGTGATCAAATAACAATGAAATGAAAGAATTAAACAAGAAATTGATCAATTAAAAGCCATACTCTAATGAAATTCAATTATACAATACTAGAAAGATTCAATTCAAAGCAATAAACATGGAATTCAAAGCAATTGAACCTAAACTAGTATGCAAACCTCTCAATCCCATTGTGGATTGATGCATAAGTGTGAGATGGGTGTGGATTGCTTAGTTTTATGCATTATCCATTGTTGTACAAAAGCTTGATTGAAGATTGTGTTAGGATTCAGGAAGATTGGAGCAATAAACATTAACAATTATTTGTAGATTAAATAACCCATACATAACAATAAAAAATAACACAAAAGAGATCAACACATAAACTTAACGTGGTTCACCCAATATGGGCTACATCCATAGAAACTCAGCCACCCAATGTTTTTATTATCCAGTGCAAAGAAGATTACAATCTCATGAATTAGACACACCACAATTTACATCCCAGCCGCTTATAACAAGCTTTTGGAAGCTTCCAAAATTAGGATTTTACAAAGTCATTTTTTCATTTGACGTGCCAGGGGGAAAACCTTGATGTGTTAATGAAAAAAAAAATGGGGGTTGCGCCCCCAAACCCCTGCTATCAAGGGTTGCTCTCGAACCCCATTGTCGGGGCCCCCAAACCCTCACTTGAGGCCTAGCCAAGCCTTGAACCTCGATGAGGATATGTTATGAGTGTACATTATTTGCATGATCAATCACCACATATCAACAATCTCCCACTTGGAGATTAATCAGGCTCCACACCAAACAAGTTGATGGAGATTGATAAACATAAAAGGACTCTCAAATTGTTCAAGGATGAGTAATCAATTTGAGAGAGTAACTTTTCATAAGATGTGTGTTGAGTTGATATGGAAAAGGCTTGGTATTTATAGTTTTTAGTGATAGTTATCAACGGTGAGGATTGAATTGGAGGATCAATGGATGCGAGAAGATTAAGGAGGTGAGTGTGGATCAAGGATTTATCAAGTGGTTGATAACCCATGAGGCATGCATCAAGGATTAGATCAAGGGCTTATAATCCATGAGGGTTCCAAAAAGATCCCTTAATTCATGGAGAAGAGGTTGAATATATTTCAAGTTGGAGGGAAGAATTTGAATTTGAAAAAGGAATGTTTCATGATAATATTCTTGTACAAGTTGGAGGAAAATTGGCCAATCAAACAATTATGAAAATCATTTAATTGTGCAAGTTGAAAGAATTGAGAAATTTAATTAAATAATTTAACATTATTTAATCAAAAGGGAAGAAAATGAATTATGATGAATTAATCAAATAACCTTAATTATTTGATTAATAGAAGAATAAAATAAATTTAACTAAATAATTGGACATTATTTAATTAAATAGAGGAATTAGGTGATAATGGTGAGAAAATGGTGTTAGTAAACAAGATCAAGATGTGTGATATGCTTAGGACATTTTTAGGTGTCCATATTTTTCCCCTCTTTGAAGTCAGGTACTTGTTGCGTTGTTTCAAAGAACTAATATTGCTCAAATCAAGATTTAATTTTAATTTCATTTTTCTTGATGCCCCACTCTACCCCAAAAAATGAAGGAATGTTCCAATATGTTTCCCCCTCGAGAGATTGAACAAAAGAAATGATTTTCAGGTCAAGATTGTGATAAGATTACAAGAGGAGTTATGTTGATCATAGGATGAAAAATAAGTCCTAGGATGCTTAGATGTTTGATGTTGATAGATAGCATGATCCATACACACTCATCAGCTATCGATACCTTCATGTATATTTTGATGTGTATCACATAGACATTGGATACTTGGATAGAAATATTAGTAAAGATAGAATGAGATAGATAGAAGTAGAAGAATAAGATGGAATGGAATGATTAGAATGGAAGATGATGTTGATTAGGATACCAATAAACCTATGATTATTCCAAGATTTTATTGGAGATGGGATGTGATGGTATGATGATTTTTCTTTTGCTCTTAGATAATGATTATCATCATAGTAATCCTTATTTGATGTAGCGAATAGACAGGATGCACCAAGGCATGAAGAACCAGGGTGTTATTGTATCTAATGCATGGACTTTGACTCTACAAACATATAGGAGTATCCTTGTTCATACTTGACATACAAAAGATTTGTTTGATCATGTGAGAAAATGAAGTTATCAAAGTAATGAGACTAATACACAAAAGATATGAAGAACCTGATATGTCCTAGTCATTTGTTTTACTTGAGACCATTTCTACACATGCAAGGCAAATATTCATTGAGGTCATATTACAACATCCAAAAAGCACAAAATATGAAAGAAATGATCAATTCCCAATTTATTTCTTTATAAATTGTTTTGTAGACATCATCGAGAGATCATCAAAATGGACCAATAAGATAAATCAAAAGAAAATATCAGAATAAACAAGCAATCAATGTTATCATATCTCTTACCAAAGATGTTGCTTTAGATGATATCTAAAATGATGTCTATTGTAGGAAAGATCTATTTGTAAGACATGTATTGGATGTTGATTGGTTGATAGTTGTTTGATAGGCAATTGATATGATGTTTAACTAACATGTTTGATAATGATCAAGATTTTGATTTTACATTTAAATTTTATTTTTGGATAATTGTTGCACTTGTTTCTATTTGTTTCTCCAAAGGTGAGGATGACGATTATTTATTATGTTTAAAAGTTTATTGCGGGTGAAAGTGATATGGGATGGGTGATTTTATTTTTCAAATATTTCAATATTTTTGAGTTTTTGAAATGTTTTGAAGCTATTTTTGGGTTTTGATGCTTTACAAGTTTGTGTTTGGTATTTTCAAATATTTGAATGTTTTGAGTTTACAAAGATATTTGAGGTTTTTTTTATATGTTTTAAGTGTTTTGGATTTTTGAGATGTTTTAAATGTTTTGGATTTTGAGGTGTTTTAGATGTTTTTGGATTTTGAGGTGTTTTAGATGTTTTTGAGATGTCAAGATCAAGATAATTTGGATAAAAATGGATTGGATGGATGGATCATGGATTTATTATGGATAAAATGGATGGGATGTTGGATTTATTATGGAGGGGATGGGATTCTTCCATCCAAAATGGTGCACGTAGATGCTTGATTCTACACATGACGCCTATTTGCTAGGTTTTCATCATGATACCTAACCAAAGCGCCATCAAAGTGGTTTTCATTGGAGGATGATTTTCTCTTGACTGTTTTTATTTTTTTTATTTTTTTTATTTTTAGGCTTTTTGAAGGTTTATGCCAGACCACCTAATGGTGTTGATGTAGATGTTGCTACTTTCATGATGTGCCAATGATATCCTACTTGGAGGAGTTTCTTTTCTAAGATACCGGTACTTGTATAGAACCCCTGGATGTTCTCTTTTTCCATTCCATAATTAGCCGTATCTAGATGTGTACATCGCAATAGAGTGCCCTTAGAGTCCTTATGATAAAGTGATAGTGACAAGACATGATTAATGTGATATTTAGATATCATGGATGTTGAAGTGGATGGTGGAATGAAATGAGGAATATGATATGTAGATGGATTGGTTGATAGTTTGGAATCTTTTATTTTCCAAACTTGGGGTGATGAGAAATGATGGGTGGATATGGAGATTCGATTAGGACCAACTTCTTCATATACCTTGTATGTCACTTTGAATCTTTCATTTGCATTGGTGGACATCTTTGACGAATGAAATTTCCTTTTTTTTCTCCATAGTTTTTTTTACCAATGGAGTTTGACAAGGATGATTTACTTGATTTTTCTTTGGAATCCATTTAAATTTTATTTGTCTATTTTATTTTTCCAATTCTTTTGCTTCAATTAATTGCTCCTTTCTTTGATATATCTTCTCTTTTTGTTGGTCCCAATTAGTGAGTGAAAATATGTGAGGATGATGATTCATGATATAGATGGTTGTAGTGTTGGTAGTGATTTTATCATAATGAATCTTCATGCTCCCCATGTTGATGTTTGCATTAGATAAAGTTTCCCCTAGTATTATGGAAGTTTTTTTGACATGATTAGTTTCTTCAACTGTTGAATAACCAAGACTTTGTTGCTCAGGATTGTTGATTTTTTGTATTGATTCCAATATACCATGTTCTTGTAAGCCTAATTCTTTGCCC
This sequence comes from Sequoia sempervirens, assembly GCA_007258455.2. NCBI lineage: Eukaryota > Viridiplantae > Streptophyta > Pinopsida > Cupressales > Cupressaceae > Sequoia > Sequoia sempervirens. Next base: position 1,012,377,908 of record VDFB02281492.1, on the reverse strand, counting down.
TGACAATGTCGGATATCCTCATACTCAATGTCTTTGATGTGAATTTGGAATGTGTCAAATTTTGATGTTTCTTCAAGAGATTTTGATAATTCACAGTCCATGTAGGATTCTTCTTCATGATTGATTTCCGATTATTCTTCAATGGATATTTGTGATTCATTTTCCATGTAAGAGTCTTCTTCATAATCAATTTTTTATGTCTCTATAAAGTTTTTTGGGTTATGTTATTCCTTGATTATTTTTAAGGATGTTAAGAGTAGGAGACTCTCGTTTATTGGTAATGATGTCAAGAGTAGGAGACTTTTATTTTTGAAGATCATCTATGTGTCCATCAAAAGGAAGCATCTCATGGGTAGATGTATGTGTGCTTGGTATATTTATTCGGTCTTCTTTTGGAACACTTTGTATGGCGATCATGATAGTAAGTAGAAGAGATGGATCCTTGATCTTGACTTAGTTTAGTGTTAATTTTAGTATGCTTTGGATCAAGTTCTTCACATGGATCAATTTCAAATATTGGATTTCTTGAAAAGGGCTCTTGGATTTCTTTGAATGAAAACATGTAGGGGATAGCTCTTAGATTAGATTCTCTTGAGTGGGTATGAGTGTTGGATTAAGAGTTTCTTGATCATCAATTAGATTTGAATCAACTTTTGGTTTAAGTATTTCTTGATCATCAATGTGAACCACCATGAGGTAAAATTATTCTAATATTTCTTGGAATGGATCATTGCTAGACATTGGTGAAAGATATTGATCATGCTTTGGAAAATATTCTTGATGCATGTTGTGTTTCTTATTAGGTGAGGTATAGACATCATTTATGGTTGAATCTTGAAAGTTATCATCAAATTTTATTTTCCTTGATCAATGAGGTTGTGTATGAGTCTTTTAAATTTTATATAATTTGATGTTTCATGACCCATTACTCTATGGTATTCAAAATAAGCATTGTCATCATACCATGAGAATTTGAAGATAGGTTTGTAATAACCTAATGGATTTGGAAGAGTGATAAGTTTAGCATCGACTAACTTATTTAAAACCAACTCAATTAGCTCCCCTAAAGGAGTGTATTCATGTTTAAATTGGAATGGTTTTTTTGTGGTGATTGTTGATATTGATGTTGTTGTTGTAGGGATGGAGTTTGTTGTTGATGATGTTGTTGTAGAGATGGAATTTTGTGTTGATGTGAGGGAATGCATTGAGGATTTCAAAGATGGGGTTGATGTGGATATTGAGATGTTTTTTGAATGATATTTTATGGAGGTGTGAATGGATCCATCCCATAGTTTACCATGTAGATTTGAAATTTTTATATTTGATATGTTTGGGTTTGGGATATTCATTTTTGGTATGTATTGAATTGGTGAAATAATGTTGTTTTGGTAAAGATTCATGGTTTGATTGATTGGTTGATAGATTGGTAAGTTTTGACATTGATTGACATCTATCATGTGATAAGGCATTCCAAAGTTTTGATTAGGATATGATGACACCATGTATGAATTATATGAAAGTGAGTTTGAATAATTTATTGGAATTGTCATGTTTATCTGATTATAAGATTGGATTTTTTGAGACCTCTAAGTGATCTAGGATAAGCATTTGAATGATGAAGGGATGTGTCAATCCTAGGAGATTTTAGATACAAATGACCTTGTTGAAAATGTATTGGTTGTCTCAAATAATAACACTTTTATAGGTTTTAGGATCAATGTTGAATTATTTTGTGGATGGGTGAAGGATATGAAACTTTCAACTTTGACAAGATTTAGACTCAATTTTTGGTTGTGTTTGATGTTGATGATGATGAACTTGCAAAATTTAGGAGTAGACTTATGACTCCAAAATAATGTTTACTAATTCAACTAAATACTTGAAAATAGATTATTTCCTAGCATTAAGCTAAACTAGTTGATAGGGTGAAAAATGTAAGTCTAAATGATTCATGTCAAAATATTAAGTTATTTGTTTGAAATGAGATGGTTTCATGGTTTGATGTTGGATATGAATTTGATGTTTGATATGAGTTGATCCTAATGACAACCTAGGAAATGTTTGACAAGCTCAAAATGATAGTGAACAATTTCAATTTTATTAGCTCAAAGTGGTAATGACCAAAGGTTTGTTTTTTGTTGTTTTGAATGATCCAAATAACCACAAGTTTTTTTTTCATGAAATTCAAGTTTGTTAAAGTTTATTGATCAAAAAATAGATTTTGAAAATTTAAGCTTATTGTATTTTTAAATAGACAAAAGTGTGTCACTATTTACTACAAAAAGAATAATGATATTTACAAAAGCATGGATATTTCTACAAAGGCACATTGATTTTCACAAAAATGTCAAACTATAGAAAAACAAAAGTGTGAATTTGTAGTTTCCTATGTTGAATCTAGAACAAAAGCACAATGATGCAGGTAGAAGCGTGGTGATGTTGCAAAGGCACTGTTTTGATAAAAATCAAAGCACTAAGATGTCTACAAAAGCATGAAACTATCATTCAAAAGAGATGTAACTTGTTTAGATGCTAAAATTTTGCAAATTTTTCAACATGTTTGATGTTTATTTTAGTGTTTGATTGTTTTGCAAATGATAAAAACACAATAAACAATGTATTCAACTGAATTGATTGGTTATTAGATGTTTTTCGTGTGTCCTTACTCCAAAAGACAACACTAATAAGTGTCACAAGATCTCCACAAGAAAAAAAAGCCATGAAGTATAGCCTATGTAGTAGTATTACAAGTATGTCCAACTACAGTACGCTCACCACATTTGCATGTTAATCTGAATCTAAGGAATGGGTAAGAAGGGTATGCTAAGGTCATGTACCACCTTAGCATCCCTCACCTTGAAAGGATTAGTGTTGCAAGAATGGAAAAGAATGAAGGTGTTGTCATTGATGTCAACTAGTCAATTGGTTAATGTCATTAGATTTCCACAATCCATAAGTATCAGAGAGCTATTTCGGATTAGATTGTGTGAGCTTTTTGGATCAACGCTTCGGTTCACACCGTAATCCATCATCGTGGATAGAGAGTTCAAGGAGATTATATTTAATCGATTTAAATATAGCAATCTATTTGATATTTTAAAATAGATCAATCTATTTAAATATAATCATCTATCTAATTAATTTCAATAGAATTATCTAAATAGGAATATAATAAATCTAAATTATCTCCCATCTTTATAATAACTTATTTAATTTAATTTTTTCCTTAGTTACATATCTTCATTCCTAATATATTAATTTATTAAATATATATATATATATATTTTTAATATATTTCTACACATTGATAGTTCGATATACATTTAAAGAGATTAATATATTTTAATCATCTAAATAGATTAATAATTTTAAACTTTTCAAATAGATTAGCATTTTCAAATTATTTAAATAGATTTATATATTTAAATCACTCAAACCTTTTAATCTTTTTAAATATAGCAATCCATTTATTAATTTAAATAGATTAATCTATTTAAATTTAATCATCTATCTAATTAATTTTAATAGAATTATATAAATAGGAATATAACAAATCTCCCTAGAATTATCTAAATAGAAATATTAATTTATACTTTAATATTTTCATTTCTAATATATTAATTTATCAAATAGATTAAATAGATTGATCTATTTAAATTATTAAATTATTTAACAATTTAAATAGATCAATCTATCTAAACATATAATTCAAATAGATTAATTTATTGAAATTTATCAATTTTTTGAATAATTTCAAATAGATTATCACTTACAAATCATTCAATATATATTAATCTAGTTAAATTACTAATAGATTAATAATAGATTAATCTAGTTAAATTACTAAATAGATTGATACATTTAAATAGATTAATATATTAATATATCTTTTTGGTAATTTATTTCCTGTCATCTCTTGGACCTTGGGCCTTCTGGAACCTCTTTCATCTTTCTGCCTCTTTTTATACCTGTTGGGTCTGCAACAAACCACTTTCATCTCCTTGAACTCTCTATCCTGATGATGGATCACGGAGTGTGATCCGAAACGTTGATCCAAAAAAGCTCACACA
>VDFB02281492.1:1012361407-1012373738 GCA_007258455.2 Sequoia sempervirens | reverse complement strand
TCCATCCTCTCAATCCCAAAGCAACATACTAATGCACAAATGACCACAAACAAGGCCAACTAATGAAATTTGCAACAACAATGAATCAAACCTGGTGGATATAGACAATCCACATCCAAGTCATCCCATTGCAATTGAATGGGTGATCAATCCATACAATTGCATAACTCGTAGATCCAACCACTGAAACATGCAAACTCACCATCACATTAGTAACCTAAAAAATCAAGATATCAAAGAAGATAATCCTAAAGACATCAAGACTCAAACACCAAATCAACTACTGATTTGATTTTCCAACCATGTCCACAAATGAGTAATCGTAGTCAAGGAACCAAATAAGCATCAAGAAGATAAAACCAATCTCCTAACATCAAACCATATTACCACCAAACACCACATACATGATCATGTTGTGCCAATGCATCAAATGTACCTACATATCCATGACACCATAACCATATCCATCGCTGTACCGACACTCAACTATCACCCATACAAAACTCCAATTCTCAAACCATGTCCAACCATGTCCTCAAAACCGAAGACAACCTATGTACCTGTCACCATCAAAGTCCCAACTCTGAAAATCACCAGTAAACCTATAATTGGAAGCACCAATCTGATAATCAGCTATAGCATCATAAATAACATATAGAAAAAATGTAATCCCTCAAGGTTTCGCCTCTTGACTCGTTCGAATGGTCACACAATCACACCCAAAATATAAGGCTCCTACAAGCAGTCAAACAAGTACCAAGCTCAACCTATTCCTCAAAATGATAAACAATCTGAACCACTATGTAGTACACTGCAACTGCTCTCCAATGCCTCTTCAAAATAAAAAAAATGATTTCGTATGCAAAAGTTATGACCAAAACCATGCAACTCCGACTTCCGCACTCCAAAAACATGTCAAATGGTAAAATCAGTGGAACCAAACCTATACCATCGCTGCTAATACCGTAACCATCTTTCCAACAACTACAAGAAGTCAAAAATATGACATCATGGGTGAAAGATATGCCTCTTTGAACAAAAATTGTCCAATTTGGATATAAAATGAGCACTAGTGGCCCTTCGGTGGCCCGTCAGTGGCTAGTCGGCAGTGCCACCACCTAGGGTGGCGAATTCCAAATCAAGTTCCAAAACAATTTAATTTTTCATTAAAAATTTTATATGCCTTCATTGTTTCTTGGACTCGATGGAAATATTAAACATGGTTTAATTTCTCAAAATAAAAAATTCCCTACCTCTATATCAACGACTCAACACATCATTGAATTTAGCTTAAAGAATTTTGAAGTCTAAGTGGCAATAATTTCAATCAATCCTAACTTAAAAATCATTTTCATTTTTAAAAATGAAGGTAATTAACCTGGTTTCAATAAAAGGTCAACAACAATACCCATCGCCATTGTGCTCAATAAAGGACATACTCACACGTCACATTGCAACCGCCAGGGTATCGAAGCGATATAGCAGGGTCTCAAGGACTCCCCCACCTAAATTTTAATAATATTATATATATATATATATTTATTTTATTTATTTCAAAAACTTTCTAACTCCTTTTTAATTTCTTTTATAGGGTATTTTAAAAATAATCTTTTCAAGCCCGACGTCAAATTTTTTGGCAAAATTTTCACAACGAAATTTTAATTTTAATTTTCCCACATATCCCATTTGGGAAAATTGGCCCTATTTTTTTCCTTTTTTTCAACTTCTCCAAAATAGGTCAAATTTATGTCAAAATTTGTCTCTCAACCAACCTAAATCCAACCATGAGGTCCATTTTGTCTCAAGCGGACATCTATGAAAATTCCCCTACAAAACCCTCATATGCAAACTCAAACCAAGAAACCCTTTTTCACCCAAATTTGGAAAAAATAAGATCTACAATAAACCCAACAAATCTTGACAACCCAAAAGCCCAAATCAACAAACACCTGAAACACGTGCTACATATATTTTAATGCCTCAAACCCTACATGCATGTCCATGGCTCCAACTTTGCAAAATATCTCAAACTAGGGTTATAACCAAAAAATTTCAACCATGAAAGCTATGATACCACTTGTTAGGAAACATTGCATTCAAACCCACAGTCTTAATCCATTTCCTACATAACCCATGAGAAATAAATATGCATACAAGTTACCACAAGATAACACAAAATATACCCTAGGAAAACCATCAAGAGGGAAAAACTCAACCTCCAAAAGCATCCATACTCCATTATATTATTCAACAATAAAGCAATACAAGAGTTACAATGAATACCTCTGAAGCATCAAGCCCTCCAATGCATTCCCATGTGTCCAAGCATGAATCCACACATCCCATGCCATGCTTCACAATGCACTCCACAAGAAGACTCAATAATGACAACCAACCCACTCAACAAACCTAAACCACTACTCATGTGTTCTCTTTTATAGAAAAAAGCTCACACATAATACAACTAGTGGTAAGGTAAAACCATGTGAATACAAACACAATTAAGCCCTTTATTTAATATTGGGCACTAATACATCACATTATTTAATATTTCCCCAATATTAAAATTATCACACAACTCCTACACAAGTAATAATAATACAATGTTACAATACAACATCAAGTGGACCCCAAATAATTACCTAGTGTGATTATCCACACCACCAAGGTGTATCAAAACTAAATAATTATTTAATTACAATATTATGATAAATCAATTTATGCAATGGTGTACAACACCATATCTCAATAGCATATATGTATGATTTGGGTCTGAGTTAAGATGTGGAGTGGTTCGTTTTCATTCCTTTCCATCGCATGAATTGTTAGTGCTGATCTAATTTGAATTTGCATGGTTGAGGCACATAGCTGACCTTGGAGAATGTTTTCAAGGTTTAAGATGGTATAAATAAGTGTTGAGTTGATGGAGAATTTTTTTGTGAAGTGTGTGATGTGAATTGCAGAAGTGCAAAGTGCAAACTTGAGAAGTGCATTGTGAACTTCAATGAGTTAGACTACTAGAAGTAGTGAATAGGTGTCTACAATATTCAAGAAGGTTTTGAATTTTTTGATGATGCTATGGTGGATCTTTTTCTTGTTACATTGAGATGGATTTCTCACTCTAACATTATTTTTTCTTCTTTTCTGTAATCTAGCAGTGAGCCCTCTGATAGTGAGCCTTTTGTATTCGGTGTTACAATTACTTTATATTGTGATCTAATCATCACCATACTTTTTCCCTTCTTGGGTTTTCCACATAAATCTGGTGTTCTATTGTGCATGGTGTTGATGTGTTTCAATTTTCTATGATTTGCTTTCATGCTAAATCATACTAACAGATTAAGGGTTAATTAAGTTGATGTCGATCTAGGTGTTTATAAGGATTTTGAATTTTGAATGTACAATTGATTCACTCCCCCTCTCAGTTGTCTTGTGTGCATTCAAAAATAATGTCTTTTGAAAATATGTGTTCCATTCAAATTTGGTGACCTGTTTTACAAGTTTAGTGAATAGTAATTTGGTTCTGAACTCTTTGAGAGTTTTGAGGTAATATTAAGGGTATTGAAAACATTGACTTTTCATTTGTATGTCAATCATTGCATGTAAGATAAACTAGTTAAAGTGAGCCCAAAGTGAAGAGAATAAATTCAACACATGTATTTTTGTGTGTGTCTACCTATATGTATGTGTGTACATCCATACATTCATGTGAATATTAATTTTATGCATATATGTGACACACACGCACACATATTCATGTATTTACATGTATATATGTGTATTGTGTGTGTACATATAAAATATATATTTATGAACATATATAAATACATACACATAGTTACACATACACTTACACTTACACGATATACTTGCATATTTTTAGTTTACCAAAAATATTGTGAAGATCAAGTCTATTATCACTAAGCGAGCTTACCAAAAATATAGACAACAAGATATTATTCTAACAAAAGCACCAATTAAATAACAAAATATCTCAAGCACCTTTTTCCATAAGAGTGATAGATGGGGTAGATATGGTGTGATGTGAGAGATGATATATCCTATGAAGACCAAGGATGTATAGGTAAGACATAAGATTTTCATGATAAGAGATGATCAAGATACTTGAAATAGAAGGGGGCTAATGGATTTTGTTGAATTACTAGCTTGATAGGGGATGCTTGACTAGAAAACAAACACATGGATAAAACTTAGTGAAAATTATGTATAAGGATGGGTCTAGATGGTGACACAAGATTGACCCTATGTACATGACATGTGATTTATACAAGATGTACACTATTTACATGAGATGTAATATTTATTGGATCATGGTTTATTGTATAAAGATCATGACTATGTATAAGGATTGCCAGGATATGTCAATAAAGTCATGCATGAAGCTCAAAAATGGAATGTTATCCAAATGACAATATGATGGGGTGGATGTGAAGTGATAGGTTAGGCAAGATGGTTTCTTATAATTAGGTGGTGGTGATGAAATTATGGGAGAGATGGCATTGGGTTGCATGGAGGTATCCTATAGCAAGACACCAATGACAAGGGATTGTTAGATAGGAGTATGAGGGGGTATGAGGTAGTAATGGATTAGCTTATATAAAGATAAGGATGGAGAGATTGAAATGGGATGAGTGTATTAGTAAGATAAGGATTAGGAAATGGGATGAGGGGATAGGAAGATAAGGGTTGGGAGATGGAATGATTATTGAATGATGGGATGAAGGGATAAAGGGTTTGGTTTGTTATTGATGGATGGGGGATGTGGATGCAATCTCCAAGGACTATGTTGCAAAGGACTAAGATTACCCATGGTAGATATGTCATGTATGATGAGGCACAAGGATGTTTTTGATATTATGGATGATAGGATAAGAGAGATGAAGGTTAGATGGAAGGATATAAGATATGGTGGATAGGTAAGATGGGTAGACTATAGGAAAGGAAGGATGGATGCAAGGATATAATGATAGAGGAAGGAACATTTTGTAACATTGGAATGCATATCAAGAGATATCCAAATCATGTATGTACAGTTTCCCCTATTGTTATCAAGATATTAGGGATGATGGAAGGATTTGAATGGATATGAATGATGGGTGGGGTAGATAGGTAGTTTGAAAGATATAAGAGATAAGTATCTAGGAGAAACTTTCCCCAAGTGTGAAGATAAAATAGAGATGGGAGTTTAAACATGATGCTTGTTTGCTAGATTTTCATCATAATGCTTTCTGAAGGCATTTTGCCAAATTTCAATATTGGATGAATTTTTCTTTTTACTTTTTTTTTGGATTTTTATTTTTATTTTTATTTTTTTGGAGTTTTTGGACTTTTAGATTGTTGGATAAGTATTTGGATGGAGATAGATTATGATATAAGATGGAGGAAGGAATTAAGCATCTACTTCCATACTGAGGTAATAAGAGCACATTTGGAGAGGTGGCTATTGGATGTTGGTACAACCTTATTAGGATAGATATATTGTGCAAGGGAATGAATGAAATGCATTTTATGGGGGAGATGTGGGATAATGGATGGGGTTTTTGTTATGATATTTATTGGAATATTTGTAAGAAATCAGAATTATAGTAGACCACTTTGAGAGGGTTACCTCCAATAATAAAAAATATGATATGAATTGAGTAATTCATGATATGATGATATGGGAGAGAGTTCTCTCCTTTATTTATAAGCTAAACTATTTAGGGACATACTCATTCATCCTAATTAAGAATTATTTATGTATTAACTAATATTTATGTTAGAGTTAAGCATGCCACAAGTGCTTACCCTTAGGAATATATAATATATACTTAGAAATATGTCATATTAGGATCATAACATTCCCTTCCCCTTAGAAAAAAGTATTACCATCAATTCTTAGCAGCTCTAAAATATTTTGTATGAATCGTTCATCATTCCATGTTACATCTTCAATTGGTAAATTCTTCCACTTGATTTGGAATTTTTTGGTGGCTCTATTTTCCTATCTGATTTTGGAAATTCCATGAATTTTTTGTATATTTTGTATGAATACTTTTTCCATAATATTAGTGAAAATAGATGAGAGAGTCCACAAAATATTCATTCTTAATTAGTTTATCCACAACAAGCTAGATTACCTTAATATTATCTTTCTTTGACAACCTCATAATGAAGTCCATTAATAATTTTCTCAATGTTGTATTAAAATGCATAATATTTGTAAGAGACCTATAGTATTTTTTTATTTTCCTTTTATTTTGTTGGAATGTAAACTTTCTACCACAATTTTTTGTATATTCACTTTAATACCTTCCCAAAAGAATTTTTTCTTTATAGGATGATAGGTATGAAAAAATATTCTATACTATCTTGTTAGACCCAAAAATCCTCTTCTTAGGTTTCACCTTAATATCTTTAAGTGATACCAAATGTCTTGAGTATTCTACTTGTTTTATCCTAAAGACACATTTGGATTATTTTGCATAGATTTTATTTTCTTCCAATTCATTAGCAATAGGAATATGAAACTTAGCTTTATGAGTGATTTTTTTTAGCTTCCTATAATGTGAGCACATTCTCCAAGGATCATCCATTTTCTTGTAAGAATATGCGTAGGGGATAAATATAATTTTTTATTGGGATGCAAGCAATGCTTTGTGCTATTAATGTAATTCCATTATGATGGTTTCCAATAAGATGCACAACCTTGGATTCTTGAAAAACTTGGTGATGTTGAATAATATCTTGAATTTGTGGTTGACCTTGAGTTATCATATCTTATGCTTCTATAAAATGTATTTGTACCCCTATATTATAAGAACCATTTTTTAGTAATTTCTCCATCCTATGAGAGCTAATGATTTCACTTAGTGGTGATTTTTTTCCTAGAATTTCATACTTTTTCCCGTATATCCTAAAATCCATGGATAAGTCTTGAAAATTAAAATATATTGTTCCTAATTACTTAATCCATTGTACACCCAAAATTACATCCACTCCCATAATAGGGATAGCAAACATTTTTAAATCTCGTTGATAATTTCCCATGGAGATTTTTATATGATGAAATTTACCACCATAAAGAAATTGGTTCCCATTAGCTATCATGACTTGAAAATTAGAGATTGGATAAACAAAATAATTAAGCTCATTAACTAATATTTTAAATTATGTGTACTACCAGTATCAACTAACACTTTCTTTTTTTTCTTTTTTATTACCAATTACTTTGAGTGTTTGTGGTGCATTTGTTCCATTCAATGCCTATAGGGAGATAGTAGTGTTTTATTTTCCATTGGAATCTACATTCTTAAGTTTTATGTTTGATTCTTTTGTAGTTACTTCTCCCTCTTATTCAACCTTATTATTTTTCTCACTTCTAGAACACTTATGACTTGTTGATCATTTTCTATCACAATTCCAACATGGACCTTTTTCTCCTTTCTCTATCTCTTGTTCAAGAGACAACTTATTAATTTCTCCTAGGTTGAATTTGTCCATGTTTTTATAGTAGGATTAGTCATATTTTTATTAGCTACTTTCATGGTTTCACCTTGGGTGATGTTTTATTTATCAATAATAAACGAACATCATGTTAAATTGCGTCCTTAAGTCCATTGATGTACAATTGTAGCCTTTGGTAAGGTGTCACCTCGGGAACTCTAAATGCCAATTTCAAATGATCAATATTATATTCAACTAAAGAACTTAATTGTTTTAGATTTTTTAGCTGGGTAAAATAGCTTTCAATGCATGGTTTCACATAAAAGGTTGCTAGTTCTTTACTAAATTCGTTCCAATTGAACAATTGTCCTTGTCTATCATTCATCTTCCATTTGTACCATTTGTAAGGTCCTAATTCTAAATATAGTAAATCTATGTCAACCTTGGCATTATTTGGTATATTTTGAATTTCAAATTGATGTTCTATAAGGTGTATACAAGAAATTACATTTCTACCATCAAATTTATGAATTTTGTTAGAATTGGCTATGGATGCCAAGATCTATGGACCAAATGGAAAGCACAAGAAAAGAGAGAGAGAATATGACAAGAATAAACTGTATTCAATGTCATTGATATGATATGATTATGATTGATTACAAATGAGAGATGCCTTGGTTATATAGCCAAGGTGAGATGCAAGATGTCATAGGATTATGACAAGTGTCTTAATCATATGACATGAGACAACTAATCACACTTACCTAGGTTCACATGTAGTAGTTGTCAAAGGATAAGATGACAACTAATGACAACTAACATCTTCTAGAATGATTCCTTCCTATGACCTAAGTAAACTTAACATGTGTAAATAAGTCCCCTAGTAATGAATGAACTAGGTACAAGACTTTATTTACACCAACAAATTTTATTATTGGTAGGTATAATTTTTGATCCTAAAAGGTTTCTTATCCCTTGATTTGGTTTATTAGGGTTGTGTCCAATTTGGTGGTTTCTTTGGGAATTTAATTTTGAAAAAAAATCTTTGAAAACCTATCTAAACCCTCATTTAAGGATTTTGAAAATGGGTCAAACAATTTATCTTTAATGAAATGTATCATTGCTTTATATCCTTGGGGAACACTTTCCTCAATTTTAGGTGGTGTAAAATAAAATGGGTCCTTATATTTTGTATGTGTAAAAATGTCCTTTAATCCTAAACATGGTATGGATTTTATTTTATTTTAAGCTTTATGAAGGTAGGAAAGTATTTGGAGAGAGAGAATTTGATTTTTTAGTTTGGATGAAACTTAGACTACTATATTAAGGAATATTTTTTATTTCTAAAAATAAATTTTAAAAAACTAACCCTACCTAATTTTTCATAAGCTTTCCAAAAATTGCAGCCTATAAAGAAAATTAATGAAAATTTTGATCAAACTTTGACCACTAAATTAAAGGCTTTATATTATTTTCAATAGTAAATTACAAAAAGTTAACCCTACCTTATTGTTTATAATATTTTCAGAAATGTAGAAATTTAAAAGAAATTCTAAAAATTGCGTCCTATAGAGAAAATTAATTAAAAACATGAAATCACAATATCTTGTAGAAAACTTCAAAGCCTAATTTTTTTTTATGAGATCTTACATATGTTGTACATCAAAACCTAAAAAAAGAAAATCAAAATTCACATTGGTTTGGAAGTTATTCTGGAAATACTAATGTTTCCCCAAATCATAGTTATGATACCACTAGTTATGATATTTATTGAAAATATTTGTAAGAAATTAGAACTATAGTAGACCACTTTGAGGGGGTTACCTCCAATAATTAGAAAATATAATATGAATTGAATAATTGACGATATGATGATATGGGAGAGAGTTCTCTTCCTTATTTATAAGCTAAACTATGTAGGGACATACCTATTCATCCTAATTAAGAATTATTAATGTATTAAATAATATTTATGTTAGGTTTAAGGATGCCACAAGTGCTTTCCCTTAGGAATATATTATATATACTTAAGAATATATCATATTAGGATCATAATAGTTTTGGAAAGTGTATGGATGGAAGGATGGGAGGTAAGTGTGATGGAGGGATGTTGTAATGACCGACATTGGCACATATTGTGATGGATGTTGAATGATGGGAGGAGAAATGGATCGAGGATGTGGAGATCATGGAGGAGTTAGGATAGTGAATTTTGGGACATAGAGACACAAAATGGATTTAGGAGATGGAGGATGGGGATGCTTATCTTTTGGATTAGAAACTTTGGATGCCATTATAAATTTTTCATTTGAATACATTGCATATTTTTGCTTTGGGACCCACATGGTTTTTACTTTTTCTTTTACTTTGGTAGGCCTTTGTAGACTTTGGGATTGATTTGGATTTTGGATTGAATTTTTCCTTGTTTCACCATGTCATTTTGAGGGTACATGGTGATATTTAGTTGCATGTGAATGTTTTCCTATATACATTTTACTTTGGCATCTAAGTTTCTTTCAATAGAAATAGTATGGATGTGAGGATATGATGATGTGGAGGAAATATGAATGGATTAATGGAGGTATGATTTGGGAGACAATACATGGAAGGAGGATATTTGATGAAATTCATAGAGGTGTGTCTTTGTTGATACTAATTATGGATGATGGGAGTGGTATGTTTATGTTGGGTGATATGGATAGGGGATTGGTGGCTAAGGGGATGAGTAGGATGAGTAGGATTAGGTGGAGGAGGATGGGTGGTGGATATGATTTGTTATTTTTCTACAAGAGAACCACCATGGTTGAATGTAAGTGGGCCAAGAGGATATGAATGTGGTGTTGGGATAGTTTGTATAGAAGATGATAAAGGATCACGAGATTGATTAGATGGGATGGTAGGATATTTATTTGGATGAGGGTATGATGAAGGATCACAAGAGGGATTCTAAGGGATTATTTGATATTGATTTATAAGGGAATAATGGGATGGAGTGGAGGAGGTAACTTGATCTTGAGATAGAAGGGGATCATCTTGGTTGAGTGTAGTGGATGGTGGTGTTTGATCTTGATATGTATGAGAATCTATGTTAACTTTCTTTGATTCAATGGATTGATATGGGTCATTTAATGTGGATGGTTCAATGGAGGAGGTATGTTTACATTGATATGGAAGGGTATCATTACATGGAGTGGAAGGGATGATTTTATCTTGATATGGGATATGATCATTGGATAGGATGAAAGGCGTAGTATGTTGATCTTGATATGGTAGGGGGTCATCACATGGAGTGGAAGGGTCACCTTGATATTGAGAGGGGATAGATTCATTTGATGGTATGGAATGTGTAATCTTGAGATGGAAGAGGATCATGACATGGAGTGGAAGGGGTGACTTTATATTGAGATACAAAGGGGTCCTTGGATGGGATGGAAAGGAGGGAATCATGAAAACCATGAGATGGAGTGATTTCATAAGATTGGGGTGATGTGGATTGTAAGGATGTGGCAGGATTTGAGGGGAAATTTGGATGGTGGTTTTGTTTCCCTTGTCAAAGGAAGGTGGAGAATGATCAATAGGAGATGGATTGGGATTAGATAGGGAATTAAAGTCTGGGGGATTGGGAAGTCAATTTAGATAAGAGAAATTGGATGGTGGATTAAGATAAGACAAATTGGATGATGGATTAGAATTAGGATTAGATAGAAAGAATAGGTAGGAACTGAGATAAGATCAAAATTGTGGTTGGGTGGTTTGATAGGGAGGTTGGGATATGACTAGAGGAGATGATGGAGGTATGGATATTGGATGAGTGGGATAATGTGATTGGTAGATAAGGGGGAGATATGGATGGAGGATAAAATAGAGTTCCCTTGTCAAAGGTATGATTAAGGATGACTATTAGATATGCATCAAGGTGTGATGGGATAGTGTGTACTTTCTATTGCTTGGTAAAAAGGTATGGATGAGTGGTGGACACTTGGGGAAATATTTTTAGAAATTATGGCATCAAAGAGAGCAATTTCATACTCATCTTTATCAACAATACTTTCATCGTCATCAATGTAATTGGGATTTCTTTGGATCACTAGTTTTGGTCTTGTTGGGGGAGGGTAAGGGTTCATTATGTTGAATTGAATGGGAATGGATGAAGGATATGGGAAGAGATGATTAGAAGATAAATGGAATGGATGAGAAGAAAATAGAAGGAATCTTAAGATTTTTTTTGATATTAGATCTTAGGTGTGGATTTAGTAAAGCTCGGATTAGGATTTAGATTAAGCTCATATTAGGATTTTAATTAAGCTCATATTAGGATTTTAATTAAGCTCATATTAGAATTTGGATTAAGATCAAATTAGGATTTGGATTAAACTAAAATTGGGATTTGGATTAAGATAAAATTATGATAAATTTGAAAATATAGAGGACACAAAATGAGAAGACACATTAAACACACTAACATGTAATATGCAAGATAAATGTTAGTGTAAATACCACATCCAATCAAACATTAGTAGATTAGTCCCTCAATCAAACAATATGAAGCTTTCTATGAATTAAAAAAATAAAACTTCCTAAACATAGAGTGGGACCTCCTAAACATAGTGTAGACACTGAAAAAATATCCTAAATGTTATCATGCATTCGAAACAGATTTACTAACATCATTTCCTCTTTAGACCCATCTTCTTTTCACTTAATTGATTAAATTAGCCTAGCTATTTAATTAATTGCATCATTTTCATCCATTAACCTAATTAATTTAATCAAGTTAATTCATCATTTTTCACGCTAACATTTCATCTCATTAAATTAAATAAATCAAAACATTTAATTAAATTCCCTAATTCATCTTATTTAATTAAATAACCCTAAGTTATTT